>VWZF01006547.1:844325-885225 GCA_013396755.1 Sclerurus mexicanus
TTGTATTTCTGATGTTTAATCTGTAGGGGAAACCCCGGCTTACCACTATGGGACCCACTATTCATCAGCAATGATAGTGGCTTCCTATCTTGTCCGGATGGAGCCTTTTACTCAGATTTTCCTACGGTTACAGGTAAAAATTACATCACCTCACTTCATCTTTCTTGCCTGCTGTGAATTTCAGACATAACTGAAAAATATGATCAGTCAGCTTTTTTTTCATCAAATGTTTTTATTGCCTGGCAGGTTTTTTGGTGTGTCTTACAAAAAGTTGTTGTGGAATACATTCTTTTCTTTTCTTGTAGTTTGAACATTTTTCTAAATGTACATAGAACAAAGTATCACCAGACAAAAACAAAACAAGTTTTGTTGTGAAAAATACTTTGCTTCTCACCTTTATTTGTCTGTTCTCGAAAGAATCTTATGCCAGTTGTTTAATTATGTGCTGCAGGTGTTGCAAGATTTTTATTTTAAACCATTTCTATCCAAAGATACAGTATACAAGTTTCAGTATTGAGCTTTTTTTTAAACAAAAGTTTGCAGACCCTGGAACTGTTTGCCAGTTCAATGGGTAATGCAGTTTGTAATGTTACATATCAGATATTTTTCTTAGAGAGGAGCCATCGAGCAAAAAAGATTTGGGGTTCTCTGGAGGAGACTGAAGTCAGACTAGATGGCTCTTTCTTAAAGTTCTGCCTATCTGTGTCTCAGTGCTCTGTTTGCTATTGCATGTATCAAAAAGTAATGCAGCTGACTAAATCCATTGTGTTAGAGAAGAAACATGCTACTTTCTAGTGTCTTTATTAGGCAGAGGGTGCTCTGGTTTGCCTTCTTGGCTAAAGCTGCTGAGCCGTAAGCGGTGCTGGTGTGTCTCTGTCCCCCAGGGCGGTCACTTCGACCTGGCTGATCGGATGTTTCACAGCGTGCGGGAGGCCTGGTACTCAGCGTCCAAGCACAACATGGCAGATGTGAAGGAGCTCATCCCAGAGTTCTTCTACCTCCCCGAGTTCCTGCTGAATTCCAACAATTTTGACCTAGGTGGGCAATAAGAGCTTGATAGCGTTTCTGTGTGTGGAAGAACAGGGCCAGAACAGTCCAACACGAGACGAAAGTGTCTCATGATACAGGCAGAATTGATAGGTGACTTGCACCTTCTGACATGAAACAAAAAGCAGGACTGCTTTTGGTATTTCCTGATACTGTATGCTTATTCGGGATTATATTTGACAGTCTGAACGGTTCAGAGCTTGTCATTTCACTGGAAAGAGTGTAGCAGGAGTTCAGATTTATCTGACTTAAAATGTTTTCTCAAGCAGGGAGTATTCATTTTAAGCAGTTCATACAAAATTTATTCTGAGAATTGCTGAACAAATTACTGAAATACCCAAAAAGAATTTTTGCTTGAAATGATGTGTTTTAGTCGATTTTTGGGGTTTTCCCAGTTCAAAACACATAGATAACCAGTTTTACTTGGAGTTTCTCTGCTTTGCATTTTTCTCCACGTAACATGCTATTCCATGGTGGTATTCACCATCTTTGTTGTTTATTTTTTTTATGCTTTGCAAAATCTGTTTGAGTCTTTTAGAACTTTCTTTTTAAGTATTGCTAATAGTTCTGTTGAAATGTCACAGCTTTTGTGGCAGTGATTATTCAACAGGAGTCAAACTTCACACCTGTTCTCTGTAGGACATGCCTGTTACTTAGTTTTTTGTCACTCTTAACAGTGGCATTAAGCTCCTATATTCTGAACTCTCTGCTGTGAATCTGAGCAACACAACAAGAATATAACTGAGAAGTCTTGCCAAGTACATTTTTGTTAATCACAACATGCCACCATTTAAGGTTCAGAGTGGGTCCTCTCCACGACAGGATGAATGTATTGTGCCCAGACCATGCCCAGAGGAATCACCAATATCCTTGGGCATGGAGTTTGTGGGGGATACCCGTTAACTCCTCATTGTTAGAAAATGAATATTTAGGCTGTACTCCTGTGATGTGTAGCCATTCTCATGAGTAAAACAACAGTACCATTCCATAATACAGAATGTTTGTGTTGTGGAGAACATAAACCCTGAGATAAAACACTGTTCCACTAAGGCTTCTCAGTACAGTTTGCTGTTCCACTGTCTCATACTGGGATTTATGCACTGGCTGTGCAGTGATCACAGAAGGCTGGTTTACTGGCTGGTATTTGTGTTAACTTTCACTCATGGCAGTGGGTCGTTCCCATAATGGGAAGAGAAAAGCTGAAATTTTACTTAAATAGCAAAATAAAGACAAAATAATCTTGTTCCAAGGGCACTTAACAGAGAAACATAAAGGTTTTGAGTTCAGAGTGTATGTTATGGTGTTGTGAAGACTGAGGAGGTGTAATCTGATCAACACCACTGGCTGGAAGGGTAATCATCTTCAGAAGATTTAGCAAGGAATATTTGAATTCTTCGTCCTGCAAGCAATCTTTCATGAACAACCAAGGCAGAATATTTCATGTTGTATGGCCTGACATTTAAAAACAACAGTATTTTAAAGAAAAGACTGTAGTGGTTTCCTTTAAAAAGGAAAGGTGTTTGCATTTTGTTATTTTCATATTTTTTTTTTGCTTCTCTCAAATTTTTTTTCTTTTTTCTTTTTTTTTTTTAATAGGCTGCAAACAAAATGGCACTAAACTTGGCGATGTAATACTCCCTCCGTGGGCAAAAGGAGATCCTCGTGAATTTATCCGAGTTCATCGGGAGGTAATTTACATTCTAGCAGTGACAATAGAAAGCAGCAGTTGGGACTTTCCATCGCATATTAATCTAATTTGTGTGCTCAGGTAACCAGCCAGTGTGTGAGTTCAGGGTTGGTGGCTGATTGTTGCCAAGGTCTGTAGAAGCAGCACTTCCTCCCCTTCCTTTTTGGCCAGGGGGTACATGGAGGCAAGACTTGCTTCGATGAAAAGCTGTATCAAAAATATGTCAAAATACTTCCTGCATTTTTATTTGTGACAGGTTTGGTACACTCAACCAATGACCAGTTTGTCTGGTTTTAATGCATGCCCTTTGAATTTCAGGCTCTGGAGTGTGACTTTGTGAGTGCACACCTGCATGAGTGGATTGACTTGATCTTTGGCTATAAACAGCAAGGTCCTGCTGCAGTAGAAGCTGTAAATGTCTTTCACCATCTCTTCTATGAGGGGCAAGTGGACATATATAACATCAATGATCCATTAAAAGAGACAGCTACCATAGGATTCATTAATAACTTTGGACAGATACCAAAGCAGGTATACCCTTTGTAGAATTCTCTCTTTGCAGTTAACACTTACATTGAAATGTATTAATATGGAATAGGATGGTGTTTTAAGAATGAAACCTCTTTTTCCAGAAATGTTCTTCCAGTGATGTGAAATCATTTACAATTCCATCATAAATGACACAAAGATCAACCTTAGGCTTTGCTTGTGAGATTAGAAATGTCTTTTTTTTTCACTTTACATTCTTGAAGTAAAGGCAAAATGAATTATGGCTCAAGTCTAAAAATCAGCATAATAAAAAAAAAGCTATGTTCCTGCTACAAAGTCAGTGGGGAGGAGTGAAAGTGTAATTTCGAAGTGAAGCCTAGTGTTTAGGTATTTTAAGTTAACCTGTAATAAAATAATTTCTGTAATAACTATGCTTTCTTTTTGTACACCAGTCTCTTGGTGTTCTGCAGGGTTTGGCCCCATCTTTTCTTTGAAAAATCTTGCAAAAAAAATTCAGAATTTAAATTAAGAAGATTGACTCTTGTAGGACAGCAGTAGCTAAGGAGATAGACACATTTTAGAGCTTTAAAGTCTGTGTTCTCTATAAGAGATTCAATTATTAAATGTAAGATTTAAAGTTTTGCTTTGTGGCATTTTAGGTTTGGGGAGATTGAGTGTTTCTTTGTATTTCTTTCTTTATTTTTTTTAATTGGGCATTTCTTTAGAGTCTTTTTGCTATCCAGTGAAACTTTTTAATGTCTTTGGTGAATTTTCTCAATCCTAGAGCTGGTTGAAACCACAGATACCTTCAGCAATTCATTGGGAACCCAACCCACATGCTGGAAACTTTAGACTCTGCTCTCAGCACTTAATGTTTCAGGACAGCCATGGGATGTTTCCTGTGGCAACCCACTTACATCTGTCTCTCACAGCGTGGAAGGAGGGCTAAGAACCGTTCACCTGTCCTCTGTGGCTTTTCTCCTTTTCCTTCCTTGCTCTCTCTCAATAATCCAATTATGCAGTGGCTGCAGGGTTTTCTTCTCTTACATAATAACCAGTCGCTGGGTTGTGATGATAATCAGACGTGGCCAGCTAAAGCCAGATGAACAGATAGGGGTGGGCAGGGCAGGGCAATGGCAGAGCATTGCAGCTGAGTCCAAGGGTCTGCCTTAGGTGCAAATGTGGTGAGATCTACCAGAAATTTATGGTGTTTTGCTGGAGGAAATAAACTGCAATAGACTTGGGAAACTCAGAACTTCCTTAAGCCATTGTTCGTGGTGAGTGCTCTTGGAGCACAATTTTCTGTGACTGTTGAGTTTTCCTGTGACTTTCCACAGGGGATCCAGGGCAGGCTGTCTCAGTGACCTGGCTGCTGTGCACTTCTTTGTCACTTCTTTGCATGAAGATTTAACATGAGGACTGCATCTTCTTTATCTCATCTCTTCCACTAGTAATGCACCTTGTAGTTTGGTTTTCCATTTGGAATTGCCGGGGTGCAAAACACGGAAAGCTGAAGCCGTGTTTGGTAGAGGGCTGGCACAGACTCTGGCAAGGTCATGAGATGCCACAACCTGCGGGGGCAGAGCAAAATGAATAAGCAAGAGGAACAGTCACTTAGAGGAGGAGTTGGGATTTTTAGGTTGCTTGAACTGGACAACCTGAGTGTGTGTCATTGATAACTGGCTTGTTTAACGCTGGAATGGTCATTTAAGCAATAAAATGGAAAGCTCTGCAGAAGATAACCAGGGCTTTAGGTGCCTTTCTTGTGCGTGACTGTCATATGGGGTCCCATTCCACGCACACCCCTGCTGTTACTCTGTTCTGTGGTAGCTTGGCCACCTCCAAGCCTGTGAGCTGCTGTTTGTGGCACACAATTTGGTTCAAAGCCAAAACTTAGCTTTCAGTTTACCAGGGGTTAGAATTTCTTACTCCTTGTTGGATTCTGTGTTGTTTGTTGAAGTTTCTTTGAAATGGTCACCATAAGTTACTACTGAATAGTCAGAGCAGTTAAGGAACATTTGCTGACATACAAAAATTTTAGTAGGTAAATTAGACTGGTTTATGGTCTTTTTAAGCTCCTTCCCTTGTAAGCCTGTAATTTTTTTATGATAATCAGTTTCTTGATGAATTTCAGCTCTTCAAAAAACCACACCCACCAAAGCGTGTTAGAAGCCGACTGAATGGAGAGGCTGTGGGAACCTCTGTGCCTCCTGGTTCCACAGGTGACAAGATTTTCTTCCATCATTTGGACAACCTGAGGCCATCTCTTGCACCAGTGAAAGGTAAACTTTAAACCCACAGTAATTATTCCTGTTTCATCACCTAAGCATTCAGAGTTTCAGTAAGATTGTCCTTTTCCATGTTTTGCTTAGTTCTAATATTCTTACTGCCTGTAGTTTTGTAAGAAGGACTAATTTAAAATACCCTAATCCTGTAAGATTGTTATTTGCTTCCTTAAAATGTACTTGGGAAGCACCAAACCTGTACCGGTTTAAGATAACTTTTTTGAATAGAGGGATAAAATGGAGCCCCAGCACCTGTATAAAGAGTTTTAATTTAACAAACAGCATTCAGGGTATGTTGCTTCCTGGCCTGCCATAGCCTTGATTTTTGTGTGTTTTTCATGGCAAAAGGATTCTTTATTGCAGTGCCAAGAAATACTGAGATGTATTGGCAGGAAAGGCTGGTGTTGGTAGCTTCACCAAGACAAAATAAGATGATTTTTTGATTTCATATCTGACATTAAACTGAACAAAAGTTATTTATCTGTGAGGCAGGTAAATGCTATATGGTGATTCCTTTCCTAGCTGGGTAAATGACGCTGTGCCTGCCTGCTGTGAAGAGAGAGGATGTACTATTGAAAAAGAGCATAGTAGGGCTTAGAGTGTAGACTCTAAGTCAGGAAATTAGAAAGGACTGATTTATATTTGCAAAGCTTGAAGAAAAACAAGTAGGACACCAGGGCTCTAGTCAGTAAAGCAGCTTGTAGGAATGCTTTTCTGAGATGTTGAAATCGGTATCAAAACCTTATTTTTATTTGTGCCAAAAATGGGGCAATCACCTTTATTGACCACGGACATCTTGTCTGAAGATCACTTGTGCAGCCTCACAGGTGGGATCAGAGTTATGATCCCCAGGGAATTCTCACCACCGCTAGTGGTGCTTAGCTCTGAATTTGTTAGGAATGGAGCAAAAGTTGCCATCACTGCAGCTGAAACAAAGATTTGTATAAATAGCCAATATGGAGACTTTGCTTTTGCAGACCAGCAGGTACTTAATGGGATCAGATAGTATTTGTCTCTTCCAGCAATAAAACATAACCCCATCTTCCTTTTTAGAGCTCAAGGAGCCTGTGGGACAGATTGTGTGCACTGATAAAGGCATTCTGGCAGTAGAACAGAATAAAGTTCTCATCCCACCTACGTGGAATAAAACTTTTGCTTGGGGCTATGCAGACCTGAGCTGCAGACTGGGTACCTACGAATCAGACAAGGTTGGTAAACTGAAACCTGTTTCAATGCTGAATGTCCCACAGCAGTTATTACTCAATAGTGCAAAATCTAACAGTGGGAATTTCTTTCATATGTGAATGAAAATAATCTTGTACTGCATAAGTTTTATTGCTCTCTCTAGTGGTCTTCGTCAAAGTGTTGGCAGAATAACATAAACCAGCTAATAATTTTTTTACCAGATCTGCAAGACAGGAGTGACTTAAATCTTTGCAGTTAAAGCTCATCTCATATTATCTCAGGAGGCATCTTATGGCAGAGGCTGGAATTGCTTCTGTTTGAGGAAAAACTGCATAAGGGGTTGAAGTGGTATCTTAGTGACTTAATGAATGCAAGGTGGTGGTCAGGTTTTTATTTTTTATCCCACCAAATACTAGTCCTGCAAGTAATTCTTCTTTGTTTTCTTTATTTTTAGGCAGTGATTGTTTATGAATGTTTGTCAGAATGGGGTCAGATACTGTGTGCCATTTGCCCCAACCCCAAACTTGTTATCACTGGAGGAACAAGCACAGCAGTGTGTGTGTGGGAAATGGGTGTCTCCAAAGAAAAAGCTAAAGCCCTCACACTGAAACAGGTAAAATGCCTTTTATGTAAATTAATGTGACAAGATCAAAGTAATTATGAAAGGGATATTGCTCCCTTAGTAACCTTTGAAACCATGAGTCCAGCAGATCTTTGGAGAACAGAGTAGTCGAGGTACTGCTTTGCACTGAAAGTGGGCAAAATGCATCTTTACAATTGCATCATTTTTAAGGACAGAGGATCACCAGGAGCTTTCTGGAGAGATGGGCAATTTGGTAGTGATGTTAACAAAATTATACAGGTGTGTTTTGTGAAATTATCTGCTTTATGGTAGTGTTAACCCCCCCATCTGAAAACTGTGTCAGGAAGGGTGGTGAAAGGAGGCTGCCTTAAAGGTTAACTTTCCTCTTTTAAAAACATTTTTTTAGTTACTTTTTCTTAAAAAAATATATATGTTTAAATTACACTTCTGTGCAAAACCTCTGTTTCTCTGGCAGTGATGTTTGTGGAGCAGAATATACTTCTTTAGAATCACCTTAAGTTTTTCTTGCTTTATTAATTCAAAACAGCAACTTTAAGCCATGGCTGCTTGTTTTAGATTAAAAGTCAGTTACAGCTAAGTGCAGAGTAAGTTTTTGTGTGTTTGCTAAAGAAAAAACAAACACATCCAAAATCACAAAACCCCACCCACAAACAAACAAACCCAACCCCAGTGTAATCAAAATATTCTAGCAGCTGCGTATCACTGTTATAGATAGCTAGGTTGTAAAGTGTTACTGTTCCTGTTGGCACCTTAACAGCAGGACTTTTTTGAGAGAAAAGCTTTCACCCAAACTTAAGAAATGTAGAGAACTATTTAATAACTTCCCTTGTCCAATATCCGGCAGCTGTACAAAGCTGTGTTTCCAAAGTGTTTTATTTCAGAATGGTGCAAGATAAAACACTGTATCTTAAATTTCAGGGCAGTGTAATGAAGGCCGTTTCCTGTACTTTAGCCAGTCATTTGTGACTGAGTAAGCTGCAGTTAAGCCTAAAACATAAAAGTAAGGCCTAATACGAGTAGACACTTGTATTTTTCTCTTCCTTCCAATTGACTTTGCCTTTTTGCTTTCAACTCTGTCTTGTCTCCTTTACCTTCTCTTAAACATCGACAGAGGTTTATAGAGGAGAAATTAGTTTCTATTTTCAGATTGTAATTTCAGGTGCAGCCTGGAACACATTCTGACCCTATAAACAGGCTACTGATGCAGAATGGGCTTTTTTTCAGTGGAAGGCTCTGTAACATTAACCCTTGAAATTTTGTTTTGTCAAAGTTCTTTTGAAATGGAATCCTTGTAAGGCAGCTGCATCTGCTGATAGAATATTCATGTTACGTTATCTGAATCTTTCAGATAAAAGGGTGTGATGTACAATTTTTGTGCTCCCTCCTGATTTCAGCTTGTTCCTTCTGACTTGTGTTTTGCAGGCATTACTGGGCCATACTGACACTGTCACATGCTTAACAGCATCACTGGCTTATCACATAATTGTGAGTGGGTCACGGGATCGCACCTGCATCATCTGGGATTTGAATAAACTCTCCTTTCTAACACAGCTCCGAGGCCACAGGGCTCCAGTTTCAGCCCTCTGTATAAATGAATTAACGGTAAGAACCAAACGCCATTCATTTAATTCCATGTGGGAACAGGAGCAGGAGTTGGAAATTTTTAAACCGAAGAAGAACAAACTGGGTTCTTCTGTTAGTTTGGCAAAATTTCTATAAGTCATCAGAAAACATAATTAATTGGTTTAGAGAATAATTTGTGTCTTCTGTCCAGAGTCACACATGGGTTTATTTCCTGCAGAGTCGCTTGAGCTCTGAACAGGTTATTAGCAGCGCTGGAAGCAGTATAGCTGGTGTGACATTCAGAGGGGGTTGTCAAACCCCCCACAGGAGCTAAGAAAAGGTTTTGATATATGACCTTGGTTGACTTCTCTTGAGCTTAATTTAAAGGAAGCAGAAGATACCTTGGGTGCCAGTTGTAGTGGAAACAGACTTACCCTAAAAGCTTGTCTCCCTCGTGGTCCTAGGAATTACAGGTCACTATTTATCCAGCTCCCATGCATAGTCATCAGGGCTGGATGGACCCTGTTGCAACTGGAGTGGGTGTAGTGGTTGCAATCAAGACAAAAGGGGGCTGTATGCGTGGAGGGGGTAGCAAGAGGCAGTTTATTAGCTGTTAGTAGTCTGGTTGTAGTGTTGCCAGTGCTTTAGACTGCAGTTCCTGTTTCCCCTCTGCACTAGTTTGGACTGTCCCCAATAAGGAGGCAAATGAAACTTAAGGTGATACATGTCTGTGAAAAAGAGAGGTGTCAACATGAGCAGAATCTTTGGATACTGAGAAGGGAAAGTACTGAAAATGTGCTGTTGGGTTGTTATTCTATGACAAGTGGAGGAATAGGTCAACTCATTGTACCCTGTAAATAGGTTGCTACGAAGTCTGGTTTTCTAAATACAGTTTAAAGAAAGCATATAATCCTCAAGGTTTCTTCAGGTAACCAAACTCAACTAAAATTTCTTGAAAAGTGCCAGTCTTGATGGCTAAACTTAGCTTTCAATTGAACCTGCCTTATATTTTTGTTGATGAGCATCTGCAACTTGTGTTGAAGCATGGAGGCGTTGTTTGTCTTTGCAGGGAGATATTGTATCGTGTGCTGGCACTTACATCCACGTGTGGAGCATCAATGGCAGCCCCACTGCAAGTGTCAACACCTTCACTGGCCGAAGCCAGCAAATAATGTGCTGCTTTGTGTCTGAGATGAACGAGTGGGACACCCAGAATGTCATAGTAACGGGGCATTCGGACGGGGTTGTCCGGGTAAGTACCAGGAATCACTGCTTAGGAAATCAAGGAGGAGCAGCAGTGTTCAGAGAGGCCGTGTCTATCCATCACAGAGTCCTGAGCAGTACCAAAAGCAGTCCTGCTGTACTTGGGTGTTTCACCCGAACTGTTCTTCCTCCTTTTCGATGCGCTCACTGAGATGTGGTAACTAGCAATTGTCAGCAGCATACGTTTCCCTTCCTGCTCTGTTTTGGTCATTTTTAGGTCACTAGCTTTTGTGCCTGGAAATTGTAGTTTTTGTTCATCGTTTTTGTTTTACACACCTTGAGATAATTCAATTTGTTGCTTAGTAAGAAAAGAGAAACTTACTGTCATCTCTTATCAGTGCAAGTCTTATCCAATTTTCGGTACTTTTATGTCTGCCATAACCAGTGTGCTGGTGAGATGGCTGTGTGGAGTGGATTCAGGCAAGAACACAGATGTCCTTTTACAGCATCTAGTCCCCAAAATCAGAGGGATGTGACCTGCCTTGCATGCTACCAGTGCAAATACACAGTTCTTCTAAGCCATTTTAGCCCTAGAAGCAGCTCAGAAGAAAGACAAATTCAGTAAGTTGCCACTTTGCTTGTCCCTCCAGTTCTGGCGGATGGAGTTTTTGCAAGTACCAGAAACACCAGCTCCAGAGCCCGTAGAGATGCTGGAAATGCAAGAGGATTGTCAGGAAGCACAAATAGGTATGTTTTATATTTGCCTTCTATCTGATCTTCGCTATACATAGGTGAAATCCTGTGGTTATAACAGCACAGAATGGATGGTGGAGATTTTGTCTCAAAAGACAGTAGACATGCAGTGGGGTACAATAAGTAGAGCCACCAGAGTTCCTTGTTCATCATCTTGCTTAAGGTAGTTTCATATTGCTGTGAGAGAAGACCTTGCCTGTCATAGCTTTATTTTCTGTGAAGATGGAATTTTTCTGTGTAGTTTTTTTCTGCTATGGGTGAGTCCAGTAGATGCTACCATTGTCCAAGAGCTAGATATTCTTTCAGTCTGAAATTGAATTGTAGCGTAACAGCAGAGAAAAAAAATCGTCTGATGGAACAGCATGCTGTTTAGGCAAGCAATTATATCATTTTTCCCTGCTGAAAGATTTGAGTCCATGCTTGATGATTGTTTCTGTTAGCCATCTCATCTTCCTCTTGCCGCCTTCATATTGAAGATAGGATCTGGATTTGGATCTAGATCTCATGATACCTACTAATAATTATTACATATATGCAACATTTTTTCCCCATGTCACTAGGACTATAAATGTCTTCGGTAATTGCTTTTTTGTATTAACAAATCTGCATCATATTTTTCAGTCACAGTTTCAGCATAGCTGACTGTGCTTACTTTGTGTGAGTTTTGCTGAAGGGTTTTGCCAACTTTGAACACTTCTGTAGTTCTTGCTTGTGTCATAGGCTACCTCAGACAGACTGTCATAGGAAATAGCTTCAGCTAAGGAGTCTTGTTTTCTGACAGATCAGTGCAAAAAGGATGAGTAGTGTGATTCCTATCAGGAGCTGAATCCCTGGAAAGGCTTTGGGATGCCTGCATGCAGTTTCCCTCTCATCATGCAGTGGTGGTACCCATGGGGTTGTAGGCAGTGCAGCAGCAGCATAAGGCAAAAGCTCAGGCCATAACAGCCTTGCTCTGAACATCTTTCCTCCCATTGTGTGAATGCAGGGCAGGAAGCCCACGAAGAGGACAGCAGTGACTCCGAGGCAGATGATCCATGCATAGGCCAGGACACAAAACTGCAGGAGAGCCAGAGCCAACCGAGCAGCACCAGCCACAGGCCTAGGTCATCATCCAACAGAGCAGCAGCAGCGTGGTCAGCAGACAGCGGCTCTGATGACTCCAGGCGTTGGTCAGACCAGCTCAGCTTGGATGAGAAAGATGGTTTTATCTTTGTGAATTATTCTGAGGGACAAGCAAAAATGCATCCCCACGCTCAGGTTAACCACCCACACCCCAGCTATGCTGAAGCACGGCACTACAGCAAGCTTAAACCAGGTAAAAGAAATGGGGCACACTCCGCAGTTTTGTTTCCAAGTGTAATGTTATATGGTGTGGAATATCCCTTTGTTGGTTTGAGTCAGCTGTCCAGCTTGTGCCCCCTCCCAACTTACTGCACACCTCCAAATTCCTGATGGGAGCTAGGGTTAGTGTGGGGGAAAGAGAAACCTTGGCACTCTGCAAGTAGTGCTGAACAACAGCCAAAGCACTGGAATGTCATCAAAACTGTTGTAGTCGCATACCCAAAATGCAGCATCATATGAACTTTTATGAAGAAAATTAATTACAGTTGGAATATCTAAGTGTTGACTTTAAACATACAATAGAATAGTTAAAATAAATAACTAAAAAAAAAAACAACAAACAACTATCCCAGTCTTGTCAGGCTTTGGTACAGGGCTTTACTGTGTATGTCCCCATCCTCTGCAGCTCCCAAGTGGACTCAGAGAACTTTGTGCCTTCTTTTGTATCCTCTCCTTACATCCATGCATTGGGGAGCAGTGGAAAGCTGTTTTCCCTGGGTGAAACTTGAGCTGTAGAGTGATCTCTAGGGGGGCCATTTTTAGTTTCTACAAACTCACACATACAAGTATGTTGGGGGAGGAGGGAAGAAAAATGAGAACCAGCAAATCTGCTTTATCCCCTCCTACTTCCCACTCATTTCCAGGATACAGATGGGAGCGCCAGTTGGTGTTTAGGAGCAAACTAACTATGCACACGGCATTCGATCGCAAAGACAACGCACACCCAGCAGAGATCACTGCCCTCGGCATCTCCAAGTGAGTACCTCACAAGCAGTTCCTTAAAACATTTGTTTGGGTGTTGTCAGCAGGGAGTGTCAGAAATATTCTGAGTTGGAAGGAACCCACAAGGATCATGGAGTCCAAGTCTCAGATGAATAGCCCATACAGGGATCAAGTGGTACCAACCAGCCATTGTTCTTTAAATAATGCTGTTTTGTGGTGCTTCAGTTTGGGGCAGACTTCTTCAAGGTCTGAGATAAAAACACTGAAATAAGTAGACTTATTCAGCTGCCTTATGTTGCAGAGAGTGTTGTAGCTCCATTTCTCAGTCAGACCAGGCTAATTGGCACATTAGTTAAATGCCAGGAGTTGAAAATACTGCCTTCTGTGACATGTGAAATCGGTTACTGTGCCAGAGCTGTTGCAGTAATGCTTTTGTCCTTCCTGCAGGGATCACAGCAGGATTCTCATTGGGGATGGCCGGGGCAGGGTGTTCAGCTGGTCCGTAAGCGATCAGCCGGGTCGCTCTGCAGCCGACCACTGGGTGAAGGACGAGGGGGGAGACAGCTGCTCCGGCTGCACCGTCCGCTTCTCGCTCACCGAGAGGCGCCACCACTGCAGGAACTGTGGACAGCTCTTCTGCCAGAAGTAAGCCAGCCAACAGTCTCCTTGGGGCTCTTTTCCATATTGAATTGTAGGCTGGGTTAAAGCTGTTGCATGCCACAGAACTCTGGGGAAAGATTGAGGTTTCTGTTACCAACTTAAGCTGTGTGTGGGACTGTAAGGATGTTGATTTAGGAGCCACTAGCAGGCAGCCTCAGGCAGGAAAATGTATGACATGGAGGCTGTGTGTGAGCTCCTCTCCCCACAAACTGAAGTGGAAGTCTCCTCTCCGGTCCAGTGGGTCAGAGGTGGTATTTCTAGTTTCATCTCTGTATCTTTACTTCAAGTGTAAACTGGTGACAGAAGCTGTTTTTTGAGCTGTCACGCAGAGTCACTGCACTGATTCTGTGGCAATCACAGGAGTTAAATTCTGTTTCTGCCGCACTGCATTGCGTTTCCACATCAAGAAAAGTTTGGACAGTTTTCTGGTGCTTGAAGTCATCATGAATTTCCACAGCTGGATAGAAAGGGAGAGGACCTGTGTTCAGCAATGCTTGTTTTCTTTCTGTACAGGTGCAGCAGGTTTCAGTCTGAAATCAAACGGCTGAAGATCTCCTCACCGGTCAGAGTGTGCCAGAACTGCTTCTACAACCTGCAGCACGAGCGGGGTTCAGAGGAGGGGCCCAGGAATTGATGGGGTCCTGGCAAGCAGAGACCTCATCCAGCCCCACCATCACTCCAAGGACTAGTGAGGGTATCGTGCAGCGCTCAGAAGGGATTAGAATATTGTCTGTTTACACTTATGTTTATACTGCGTTTTAAGCACTAAAAGTAAAAAGGGATCATTGCATTGGTTTGTGTTGACAGAAGGTAAACGAGGCTGACAGCAGGATGGAGCGAAGAGCAAGGCCCAGGAAGACATGATTAATAACTGCAAATCCAACAGAACTGTCAACCCCTAAACCTATGTGACGTGGCTATGGAGAAAATCCTCACTTATCCTAAACACCCCTTCTTGTCTTGTTTTTGTAGAGCTAGTCATCTTAACGGGGGGGAGGGGGAGGGGAAGGCTTTTTAGAAGATAGTTGTAAATCTGCCTTCTTCGCAAGCAACTGTGTATATTGTAAATAGGTATAACGGCCTTTTTATCTAAATATGAACTTAACTGCCTGTTACATGGGACTTCAGATTAACCACTGTACTTTGTGTGGCATCTTTATCTCATCTATCAATTTAAATACGAATGTTTAAAAAAAACCCAACCAAACAAACAAAAAAAAAACAAACCAGAAAACCCAAAAGGCATTATGTGTATTTCTGTTAAAAATCCAGTCTGTGCATGTTTGTTCTTTCAGTTGCCCACAATATCTTAAGTGAGGCTATCCATAGAATTACATGAATTTTTTCAAAAGAAAACATTTTTGAGTATAGGAACTTGGAGTATTTTATCCTAGCTGTAAGATAACCAGGAACTAAATTGTACACTTGTGTTGCATTTTATACCAAACTATTTACCACCTCAGTGTTGTTCATATTTAATAAGGCCTCTTTTATACATATGTCAGAGCTGCGGTTTTATTAATTACTGATTGTTCATTAGCAGCTGATTCATGCAGTGCAAGAACCAGCTTTTACCTTCTTTAGTCAATAGCAATTGGCTTGCAGATAGGTACAGAATTAATTCCTTGTGCATAAAATTTAACCGCTGTTGTCCTATAGCTTGTTTGCAAAAAAAACCCCCACAAACCAAACCTTTTGGAACAATAGGCATTGTGCTCTAAAACAGGGTCACATTTAGTCATGTCAGAAATGCTTCTCGGAGCTCTCCTTGTCTTTTCAGCACATGGCATCAACCTGAGGACAGCAGTAGATTTCCATTATGGTTTTTAAGTTCCAATATGAATTTAATTGCAGTATTTTTTTACTACTATGTCGTTTATTTTGCACTACATGCGGGATGAAGTAGAGGCACTGATATCCGCTGGGATTGGAACACGTGCATTGGACAGGCCCATGGACTTCATTTCTTCATGAGGTCTTGCCAGTGGGTTTTTGGATGGGTGAGGGTGGAGAGGGGGGGCAGCGGGCAGGCTGGTGTTCGGTTTGGTTTTGGTTTTTAACGTATGCGTATATATTTTGTAAATGAGTGACAGACTGATCTAGATCTAGGTATATTCACAATGGATTCTTTTAAATAGCAGTAAGGATATGGCCCAGACCAACAGAAGACAGGTGGCCCCACGTTTGCTCTGCTAGTCCTTCAGTGAGTGTCATCCATCACTCACTCACAACGATGGGATTATCCTTCCCTTGGAGTGATTTGGGCAGACTCTGGCCCTGGGATGGCAAATAATTAAAACCAGCACTGCCATCAGAAATGCCAGGCCCTCTGTGTTGGTGTGAGCTCCTTCCAAGAAGGTCCTTGGCACTGCAGGGGCACACCTGTCTTCTCTTGATTTGAACTTTTAGCAGTGAATAATTTGTTAATTCTGACCACTTACTATTTACCCTGGTATCACATGTTTATGCACTGAAGGTTAAATATGTATTTTGATACTTGTTTGTTTATTATGTATGTGCTGGTCTGTAAAATTATATATATTCCTGTTTTGGTATGTATACTAGGTCCCCAAATGAACAGAAAGGCTTCTCTAGAACCCTTGCACACTGTTGAGTAAATGCAGGTTTGCTGAGCTTAGCTGACCCAAGTTTTGGATCCAAAGAGTGATGGTCAAGTAGCCACACTGCGTGGCTGCCCTACACATTTGACCCTAAAAACAAGAAGAGGTCCTTGGTAAGCATGTGCAGAGCACTGGAATTTCTGCGTTCAGCTTTCTCTCTAACGTTGCCTTCACCCTTCCCAAAATGATGCAAAACCAGCATAGTTCAGAAGACAGGCTAGTGGCCTTAATGTTTTCTGTTTGAACAAAAGGCTGTTTTAACAACTCCTAAATGCCTTTGAGTCCACAGAGTTTTTCCTCCCCTTGCCTCCAGATTTCGAATCAAACCCAAATTTAAGGAAGTCTTCTTTTCTGTGGACTGGCACTTGTGCGGCCACATAATTAAACCCTGATAAAAACGATGCTATGACAATAACACTGACATAACCTAACACTAAAGCAAGCAGTTGGCACAGAGTGTCAGTGCAGGGTCATGAGCACAGCGGGCCATCAGTGGTCGACTGCGTCCGGCACGGGTGTTGTTCTAGACCTTTGATATTTGGCATCTATAATACTAAAAAATTCCTTATTCTTTACCAATTCTGCAGTTTAGAGGTTAGTCCCAGTTTACGTTTTGCAAACAAACCAGCACAGCCCTCTGACCTACTTCTTCAGTTGCGCTGTTCCAAAATCCACGTTCTCGCTTGTTGGAGGTGGAGGGGAAAAGCACACCTGCTTGATTTCCTCTGGCAGCCGGTGCTGTGGGCAGCTGTTGTGTTCACATGGGAGGGGGTTTCTTTCCATTTCATTCGAGCTTCTAATGCAAATACTTGCTTTGTTTTCCATGTAAAAATCTGTTGAGCAAAAATATACTCATGTGCACTAACATTAGTAGACTTGTATTCTCTGCAAGTACCTCACATGTCTTCTCCTGCCTTGTTCTTTGTAGTAGACTTATCCATGTACTCTTAACATTCGTATGTAGTGTGCAACTGTAACGTCATGCTTTTGAGAGGGGCTTGGCTGCCTCCAGCCAACATTCATCAGTTCAACAGCAAAACACTTTAGATAAGTTATTTTGCACTTTCTTATGTATAAAATTGGTAGAAACTTATATTTGCTTTGTATCATTTAAAGACTCCTTTTGTTTCAGTAAATGAACTGTGTATAAAATACTTATGCAGTTAAAACTGTTTTTAGAAAGTATTTTTAATTTCAGCAAGTTTGGTTACTTGTTGCATGACTATTAACACAGCTGACTTTTTGTGTCAGTGCAATGTATATTTTTTTTGTCCTGTTATTAACTTGTAAGCCCTAGTTAAATGGCCATTTATTTGTACAGCATCAGGAGTAAATTGAAGATAACTGGCTAAGACTGGAGTGTGGAATTTTGTACTATATTGCAGAATCCAATATCTGTTTTTTGGTGGTTACGTAAAAGGCCTGACGATTTACTATCTAGTGTGCAATCTGTGATATCTGAATGTTCATTGTATATTTGTCTCCAATGCAAAAAGGTAGAGTAACACAATTACAACAATACATGATTAAATGCAATAGTTCAGGTACTGAAGTATTTTTTTTTTCATTTCAAATAAATACCTGCTATTTACCACCAAAAAGCTGTTTTGCATTTGTTGGAAAGACACAACATTTGCAGCTGAATAAACATTTTTAACACCAGAGTGGTAACTAATGAGTAACATGTTTCTGTATCATCAGGAGGAGTAAATTTCTATGACTTGTTACAGTTTTGCCTTCTGAATGTGAGTATGGCCAACCGTGGAAATAATGTGTCTTAGTTTATTCTTTTGTGCTTTTTAAGTGTCACTGTAGAGTGAGAATTCAGAAGAATTTGACAGTGTGCGGAAGAATAGGCTGTGTCAATAGAGAAAGCAGAGAGGGAATAAGTATGTAAGTCATGCTGAGATAAGGACAGTGGAAAAGGAAGTAGCATCAAAATCCAATTTAAATCGTCTTCCTCAGGGAGATAACGACTACTAGAGCAGAACTTGACCTTATCTGGTGAGAAACAGCATCAGATCCCCAAACATTTAAATATTTTACTAATTCTTCAGTCCATTTTTATACCCTTTTCTAAGCTGGTAATGCTAAAGAATGGGAGGTTTCATGTTTTTCTCCAGCCAAAACCCATGCTTTGATGAGGTTGGGCCTGCCATGTTCCTTGGCTGATGGGCACCAGAACTGACAATGCATTTTTGGAATGTGTCAGCAAGTGGTTTCTTTAGATGTAGAAGAAAAGCAGCTTCTACCAATGAAGTCAACTGTCCATGTGTACTGTGTTTTTCATTACATTTCAGTGTGCTCTCGAGCAATAGTTACAGAAGCCACTTTCAGGGCCCTTCCGAAGCCATGTCTTGGTTATATAGGATTGGTAATGCCCACTTTTTGTAGGTTCAAGACATTTCCACATTTTAAGTTTGTTCATGCACTGAAAAAAACCCTTTCTCTCTAACAGTTATGGGGGAATTACTGTGATTCTCAGTAATGGTTGAGAGCTGCAGCCCAGCGTTCTGCGGTCACAGAGCAGGTCATGGATGAACCTCACCGAAGCATCTTGAGCCAGGTAACCATGCTGAGTGCAGGGTGAGGGGTCTGGCATTGCCTCCCACTCTTTTTGGGGAGAGATAACCCTACTAACAGTAGCTCCAGCCTGGTCTGCGCAGCTGGGTTTTTTAGTATGTGCAGTATCTCAACCTCATTTTCCCTGGGAAAACAATGATTTGGCCACCTCTGCTGGCCTGCGCCACGTTAAGGCATTTAACACGGGCTTAACTTGGTGCTGCAGCCTTTTGAATGACACAGGGAACTTGCCATCAGTGTCACATCCTGCCTGCAGAGTGCGTGGCAGCGCCTCATCTCCAGGGCCTGATGTGATGGAGGGCACGACCTGCGGTGGGGGGAAGGTCATCCAGCCTCACAGAGCGGTGTTGTAGCCCTGGACCTCTGCACCTCCTCCTCTCCACCTCTGCCAACCTGTGGCATGTTCAAAGACCCCCTTCCACAGGCCTCTTGAGAGCCTGCTTTGATGAAACAACAAGGAAAAGAATTGCCTTTTTGGTTTTCCAAAGAGGTTGTGAAGCCAGAGGCTGAGTGGAGTGGCCTGGGAAGGTCTGGCACCCCCCAGGCGTGGTGCAGAGAGGAGGTGCCAGGAACAAGCGTAGGGCAGGGGCCACAGTCCTGATGGACCTTTGGATTGGGAAAGTGCAGTCCCACCCCTGCCCCACGGAGCACAGGCTCCAGTGGTGATGTTAAAATAGTGCAGCTTGGAGTCCCTGTTGCAAATCAGGTGTTGGGAGAGTTAATTTGGCTCCTTTCTGTCCAGACAAAGGAAAGCCATAGACTTTTGGGAGCTTCCTGCACTAAACCTCGGTCTGGGAGGAGGAGTGAATTTGTGGCAGCTCTAAATGTCGGTGTTGGAACTGCAAAACCCCATCAGCTGGGCCAGCAGCCAGTTTTAGAGTGAAACAAGGCAGTGGGTGAGGGACAGGGAAGCTCATGGCAAGTGCACCAGCCATTAACTCTGCTCTACCACAGCTCCCACCACGCAGAAGCACCACCCAGGGCCAGGCGTTCAATTCAGCAGGTAAAACCCCATTTGTGGGCAATTTGCTGTGACCAAATTGTCCTCTGTGACAGCTTCAATAACTCTGACAATTCAGAAAGGTGAGGTCTGGGGCTGCTTTCCAGGCTCAGTGGAAGCTGTAGATGTGTGTGTGTTTTTAAAGAATTGCTGGCAGTGGGACACGTCCGTGTCCACGGCAGGACACGGACTGGATTCACTAGTGAGGCCAGTGTGCCACACCGTGCAGAGAGGAGGATGGGGTGGGCAAGCACAGATGCAGGACTGATGTGCCGGGAGCCAAATCCTGCCTTGTTCCTGGGGGAGCTGAGTGACATTGCCTAGGGGGTTTGGCTGCCCCCAAAAAAGGACAATAAATGGGATCAAAACTCGAATAATACAGTCATGCTGGCTCAAGAGTGCACCCCTGCCCCAGCTGAGGGCATCCACACTGCAGGAAGGGCAGGCCAGCAGGAGATGTAGCAAGAGCTTCTCTGTAGTGGGAATGTGTAGGGAAAGCAGTGAAGTCATGGAGGGGAATGACCAAAAGATGTAAGGACCAAGTTAAATAAACAAAGGGTAAAACCAGGCTGCTGAGAGCCAGTGGCAGCCTCTGGGTGATCCACCAGCACCTGCTCCCTCCCCAGTCCCAGCCTGTGCTGCCTGCTCTGCTTTGCTGGGCAGAGCTGGGCAAGAGCAAGTTTCCGTGTAAATACCGAGGCACAGGGTGGGTGTAGGAAGGCTCTTGCACAACAGCAGTGATGAAAACGCGGTGCCATCAGCTGTGACCCCACCCGTGCAGGTAAACTCCAGGAGTTTGCACAAATGCTCCGACTGCAGAGTAACCTGGGAGCCCTTTCCCAACTGCTGTGAAAGGGCGGGTTTCCAGACACATTACCCAGGCTCTCAAAACTCACCCATCTGAGCAGTGATTACGATACCACCACGGGATATGTGTGTCTATCTAAGAGATGAGCAGCTCCAAACTGAGCTGAGGCAGAGGATAACAACAAAGGGGTCGCTTTGGTCCTGAAAGGAAGGGCTGGGGCTCAGCTGTAGGAAGCTGCTAAGACTTCACTGAAGTCAAGGCTGCTTCTGTCAAGGGAGAGAGAGTAGAATAGGTTTGAGTTTAGCTGTAAATTAAATTAAAAACACTAGTGATCTCGGGGTTACTTCTGCAGATGAGTTAAAAAACCTTTGACTCTTATTTCCTCTTTAAAATCTCCTAAAGTGTAACAGAAAAGCCTTGAATTGGTGCAGAAGCAAAGGAGCCCCAGTTTGTTTCCTTGCACTGTGTCACAGAGTGACGTTGCTCACTGTGACAGCCACCCAGGCAGACAGAAATAGCCAGTTAGGACATGTCACCCTAATGCAGCACAGCCCAGAGACAGACGGTACTGGGAGAGTGTAGGCAATGCCTTGGTTATTGGAAGCTCTTTGTGGCAGGGGCTGAGGCCAGGGGCTAACACAGGGCAGTGGTGACACAGCCTGGGAAGCTGAAACTTTTCTGCTAGTTTGCAATGCAGGGGAAGAAGAGAAATCCATTTGTAGTGACACAGCTCCTAGAAGCCAGTTCTTTATTAAAAGATCTTAGAAGCATTCCAGTACAGACTTATCTGCTCCACCATGGCTTTGAGCCGATGAAAATGAACAAATATTTTTAAAGGGGAAAAAATAAGGCAAAATGGACACCTCTGTAAAATGTAGTAGTAGTTGAAATTCAGACACTGATTGCACCAAAGATAAACACCAAACCACAGGAATTACACACAGTCCTAAGGCAAACTATGTAATGAATGTATGCAATTGCACTTCAGTCTGTAGGACATTATGACACACCCCGCTGCCCCAGCTCTCCGTATCCTGGGTCCCAGTGGATATCCCTGCATGGAGAGCAGCAGCTTTGGAACCACGGAATACCCAGTGTTGCTGTACCATACATTCAGCTCATTGGGTGAGTGACCAATGACCTAGCAGTGCCCAACTGACTGGTCAAGAAAAATTCACATTAAACCAGTTTCACTGGTATCTGTTGTTTTGTGCGTCTCCCTTAGCCGGAAATCCAATGCGTTCGACCACAGCACATCCACCTGCTGAGACAGAAAAGGTGCCCTGATACCCTGATCCTGTGGAAGTCAGCAGAAATCCAGTGGTGAGTCCAAGTGCCTCACAATTTTCATTTCCCCCAAGTATGTAAAATGATACTGGTATTATACTGATTTCTTTGCACACCCCCATTCTCAGGCACAAAGTGTTCTCCATGATTATTCTCCAGCCCTGAGCGTTTCAGTCCAAAGGGACTGATTGCAGCAAAGGCCCCATATTAAATGAGCTACTGGATCTCACCCCCATTTCAGTCTCTTGCCCTGTGTTCATCACCCAGAGAGACCAGCTCTCCTGAACCAAGGCTCCAAGTGGCATTTTTGCGAGTTCCCTCTATAAAGCACAGTGCCTCCCTTTTCAGGTGGCACAGAGACTAAGCTGGTTTCTGAACACCCACTGCCTCTTCCTGTTCAGCTGTTGTTTGAACACCTCTCTCAGCAATGTGAGGTCCCACCTCATCTTCCATATCCTTACAGCAAAAATGAATACCTAGCTGGACAGCATTTTTTGCCTTTTTGCACCCACAGCCTGCCCTCCTTGCAGTGCCTGTACAGTGAGAGATTCCCCTGCTCCAGGGGGAGAGTTCAGGCAAAAAAAAAAATGTTCTTATCAGATCAAATGGGCTTTGGAATCCATTCCCTAAAAGGCAGGAAAAAAGCAAACACATTACAGTTTGCTCAGTAGGTCATCCTTAAGGTTTGATTCGGTCTGCAATAAACAAAACAATATTCTTTTTGTTGAACCATCAGATGCACGAGAACGACAGTGAGCTAGAGAGCCAACAGCTTCCATTTCTTTTCATTGAAAGTGTAAGATCCTTCAATATCATGGAATAATAAACCTCTCTGACAGGCAGCTGCTATTGTTAGGACAATTTGCGCTTTGTCCTCAAGCTGAAAGGAGCTCTCTGCCGTGCAGGAGGTTCTGCCAGCCCCTGGGTGTACAGCTGGCTGCTTGCAGAGCTGCCACAGGCAGCAGGATGAGTGACCACATAGAAGAAAAGCTGCAAGTGTGTACAGGGTCTGGCTGGGATGGAGCTCCTTCCCCACAGCAGCCCCATGGTGCTGGGATGTGCACTGGTACCTAGAAAGGGGCTGATAACACCCCGGAGTGCCTGCCCAGCATTTTAATCACATTTAATCCACTTTAAACATATTTCATCCACTCTATTAAAATACCTTTTATCTTAATCAGTATGTGGGTTTTTTTCCCTTTTTGTTTTCTCCCCCCACTGCCATCCTGCTGAGAAGGGGAGTGATGGAGCAGCTTGGTGGGCACCTGATGTCCAGCCAAGGTTAACCCTCCCGTGTTGTCCTGTTTGGCAGCCAGCGTGGGGCCCGAGACAAGGACAGCTTTGTGTTAAGTGAGCTGCAGCCACAGCAGTTGCTGAGTGGGAAGCTCCCGTGTGAGTCATGGAGCTTGTTGGCTGCACTGCTTATCTCTGTATTTAGCTGAACTTGGGAACACCTTAGTACAAACAGTGGCTCTGGGCTTTGTCCTGGCACTGATGGCCTTGCTGTGCTGCAGGAACTGTCTCGTCCCCACAAGAGGATGAGGGAATACATCTCCTGCTCCCTACTTGGCGTTGATGTGGATGACTGTGCACATTCCAGAGGTTCATGCCTGGGTGAGCTGTTAACACTGCCAATTAACACTGGTGGCATGTTATGGGGTTGGTGGAATCTGGTGATGACATGGTGTCAGAGAGGATTTTTGGGTGAGGCAATACTGAAACGCGCCCTGAGGCGGCTGTTCCCTGGGTGGCAGGGCGTGTGGGAGGATTTGGGCAGGTTCCTAGGACAGGTGTCACCTCCCATAGCCTGGCAAACAATGTGTCACCTGATGGAAAGGTGCCTTGCCTCACCCCAGTGAAAACCAGCAGCTCCTCAACCTCTACTGGGGCCTGGCCTGTCCCTGTGCAGCCACAGTTCAGTGCTCTCAGGGGGCTGTGGTCGAGGCAGGGAACCAAACAACTGCAGCAAGCCAGGAGTGAAAAGGAAAACACTGGACAAGGAAAACAACAGGTCCATATCATGGACTGGTGAGGAAGAAGAAGAAAGGTTTGATCAAGATACCGGTCCTTCAATAAATAAACTGGAGGAAGGAGAGAGCGCATTCAGGCAGGAAGCAGAAACTACCCTGTCCCTGACCTCATGCAGGATTACAGGATTCCAGGTGAGCAGATTGCTGCCTGGCTGATCCAGTGCTGGGATAATGGGGCTGACAGGGAGCAGCTGCAAGGTAAGGAAGCCCAACAGCTGAAATCCCTTGCTAGGAACTGGGGAATTGAGAGAGGAATTGGAAATCAGGCGTTAATTTGCAGTCTGTGGAGACGGCTCTTCCCAAGAGTGAACTCCCCTGCAAACTGGACTACTGAAGATGAAGGCATCCAGTACCTGAGAGAACCAGCAGTGCTGGAAGCCATCTACAGTGATGTGGATGAAGATAAGGTCTCCAAAGATCCAGAGAATGTCCTGTGCATGCACATGGGAGGACAGTGATGCCCCAGTCTCCCCTGCCCCAGGCAGATGCTGCACAGTGCACCCCTGGCTCTTCCCGGGTCACCAGGGGAGCACATGAGGGAGTGGGATGGTGGTGGGATGGGAGCCCCTCTGCACAAACTGAGAGGGAACAGAGATGTTAAGAAGGGGCCACCCAATGTAATGGACTGGTAAAGAGAGGAGGCAACACTTGCCAATCCAAGTGTTGCTGTGATTGTACCAAAGCAGTAATGGCAATGGCCAGTCCATCTTTATCTAATCACCCTCTATTTTGCAGAATTTGTCTTATCCCTGTATAAAATTTAAAGCAAGTTATGGATGGACCCCCCTCTGAGAGGACAAACACTCTGTTAGGAGAAATAAAAGCCCCCAGCTGCTTTTGTTCTCTGTGCAATCAGACAACCACAGAGGGATAAAACAAAAAAATGCCCCAAAAATTTCCAATGAGAAGGAAAACTTTCATGTTACATGTTTTAGCTGCCAGCTCACTCCTCAGTGCACCTGCTCTTCATTTGTAGTGTTTTTCATTAGCAGCCTGTATTCAGCTTGGCAAGTATCCAACACTGCTCATAAAAAAAGGAAAAATAAAAATCAGTGTTTACTTATCAGGAACACCCCCAGCCCTTGCTATCTCCTGTCTGGCCAAAGTGAAATGAGCAGCATTTGGAACAGGACAGTGTCAAGGGAGCCTGTCCAAATCCCTGCAGTGCCCCTCAAGTGGGTCTGACACTTCATACCAAAGCCACCCCCACAACAACTCCCTCTCCAGAGGCTGGCTCCAGCCCTTCCCTGTGCCTGGAGGAACTGCTGCGTGCTGTGGTTAACCCTTTGCTAGGAACTACCAGACTTGCTGTTTTAGCAGGACACTTTGGCAGGAGGAAGGCTGTCGGAGTTCCTGCTGCAGCACAAACCAGAGCAGCTCTCTGAACCTCTGTCAGGTGCAGTGTCTCCTCAAGTGCTCAAGAGAGGCCGTGTTTTGCTATTTTTGCCACAAATGTGTTGTGGGAATCTTCAAACTTGCTGCAGACTGAGAACCTGCTCTTGCTGGTAATGAAAGTTCTCTCCCTGCCTCAGGTAAGCCCAGCACCAGCAACCATTCTGACCTCAGGTGAACACCAAACCCTAACCCTGGGAAAATCTCAGGAGAGAGAAGGAACATCATTACAGAGCCCTGGGCACTGGCATCTACTACAACAGAGATTTATACACACCAACTCAGAAGTTCTCTGTACTGAATATATACGTTATGCACACCAAGTGATGGGACAAAACCAGCACACTCTTAAACACAGAGAGCTTCATGATGTCAGTACCACACAGTGCTCTGTTGAGTGCTGCTAGGTCTTTGACCAGAGGCAAGGAAAAACACATGGAATGGCTGCCTAACAGGTAACCCTGGACTAAAAGGACAGGGATAAAAGTAATGAAGGTAAGTGCTCCACACTGGAAAATGAGAATCAGTCCAGGCACCTCAGGAATTTTTTCAGCAAGGTGATTTAGGGTATTTCATCTCTTTCATTTTGTTTTTACAATTGTGCTGTTAGAAATATCCATAGAAGGAGAAATACTGTGGCAAGTCTGAGAAAATTCTTCTCTGCCCAGATTTCAGTGCAACAGGGTGACCCAGAGGCCACAGGAGCTGCACACCTGATGTGGAACGGAGGACAAAGGAGATCTGAACAAGGCACATGGGGACAGATCTTACCTACAGCCAACATGTCACCTGCAGTGCATGTCACAGCAGTGATATGAGCTGGCTCAGGGTCTGATCCCCCCATGCCTCACTGGACACAGTGAGGGCATTTCCCTCCAAGACGGGAAATGGAAACATTTCCTTTAAGTATAAAACTACTTTCTGGTGTCTGAGTATCTGACACATACTACAAAAAATACCCAAAACTTATAAAAATTACCTCAGGTTATGCTCTCTCCTGTTTCTAGCTTGCTTGGGGCATTTTACATCTCCCTGTATACCAGAAAGAGACAAGGGAGATCACAACTTACTCAGACAACTTCAGCAGAGGGCAGGAAAATCCTCATGTATTTATGAAGAAATAAACTATCTTACACATCAAATCTGGAACCATAAACTCTTTGAAATTAGCTTATTTTCTTTATTAAAAAAAAAGGAAAGAAAAGAAATTCAAGTTGATGAGAGTCTCTGGGTATCAAAACTGTGCGTCTTTTTCCCTCATCTGTGCTCCTGTCTCACTGACACAGCAAAGAAGACAGTGCAGGGGGCTGCTGCGTGGTCCACAGAGACCATACAAGCTTTGGACCAATGGAGAATGGTTCCCATCTGTCCAACAGCGTGTGGCTCCAGCCTGCTCTGTCTCCTTGGAGCTAGAGGATCACAGACGGTGGCAGTGAGAGCACAAAGCCCTGCAAAGCAGCCCTGTCTCAGGAAGTTGTACAGCTACACCGACTGCCACTGGCATCAGAACCTAAACACTCCTGAAACGTCTCCCTTATTTTGCACCCACTTCTCCTGAAGCACAGGGGCGTTTTGGGTGGCTGCAGCAGAGGAAGACAACAAACCCTCTTTCTGTCTGCCTAAAGACATTGTGCCTTTCTTCTCCCACGTATTAACGGACGAGGAAGCCAGTGCATGGCTCAGGCTTACACAGCTGCCAGGTAACTAAGGGCCCTGGGGAACACAAGTAGGTATGAAATGACTGTGCAACCCCTCCAGCCTCAGGTGAAAGCCCAGAGCCTCGTCTATGCGAACAAAGTGATGTGCGGGGCTGCTGGGAGGACAATCCCAAACGGCTGCCCCGGTGCCGACTGGAATAAACACAGGCAGCAAACACGGTCAGCCGTAAGCAACAACGGGGTGTTACGCACCAAGGGAGCAGTGGCACCTTCTATGGCACTGGGGACAGAAGGGGTGGACAAGACACTGAGTCAGCCTATGAGCAGATGGATGTGTTCTCCCATCGCACGCTGTGTCCAGATGGTGGCAGGGAAGGATGGCTGTGGCAGGTCTTCAGGCCCACCTCCCGCTGGAAGCGAAGCTGCGGCTGAAGGAGAAGCTGGTCTCACTGTTCTTGTACTTGCCCCAGGCTCCAAAGGGCACTATGACAACCGTGCTGTTGTCCTCTGTGCCAAACTGCACAGCCTGAGTGAAGAAGCACAGTGTCAGCATCAGGGTCTGGCTTGGAAAAGGAAACAAGTGGCTGGCTCCACGTGGGACAGCGTGCCCTGATGCCCAAGACTCCCCAGCCCGGATGCTCCACTCTGATATGCCCCAGAGTTTCCCACAGGACATGCCACCATTCAGAACCACGGCGAGACACTGGCTATTTCTGTCTATGCTGATGGCCAATTCAGCACAGGAAAAAGCTGCAGTTACAGTGGACTGTGAGCTAAGCAAGTTAATTGAACCGATGCCTGGCAAGGATGTGGCAAGATCCAGGGTAAGGAAAAAAGTCCAACTGACTTGGATGTGAGGTTGTATACTTGGGGCTTTTTTTAAACCAAACCAACCAAAAAACAGCAACAAGCGTTTGGTGCCAAGAGAAGCCCTGGCATTACCTGCTCAGTAACAACGTGGGCAGCTTCAGCAGGATCATGGCACTGGCTGATGAAGTTGCAGATCTCCTGGCTGTTCACGATGAAGTTAATGCCGTCTGTGGTAAGGGCCAGGAAACTGTCGTCTGCGTGATGCAACTGCAAAGAAGGCACACAGTACACACAGGGATGGGGTGAGTGCTGCAAGGCAAATTAAACTGCCTTCATGTTTCTACACTCTGTTGCAAAGCACTTTTCCCAGGGGTGGTGCCTGCTCTCCTGCTTTCTGTGCAAGGAGTAATTGGACCCTGCAAGCCCTTGGCTAGCCAAAGGCTGCACCTTGAATCCATTACCCAGTAAGCAAAATTCTTCCCGAAACCGAGGATTTCAAGGAAGACGTGACAGCACTGTGGTCACCTCCCTCAACCCCTCCGGCCTAGTGGGTGGCATTTTATTAGGACCAACTGAATACCAGTTTCCAGGGCCCTGGGAGGTGTGTTGGTAAAAAGTAACAAACAGAATGCAGATGAAAGGAGAGCCTTCCTGCCAAAGGGAAGGCAACTGTGCTGAATACCTTCTGGGTGATTAATTTGTTTTCTGCACAACTACAGAGCTATGGTAAGATGCATGCACATGACCATTCCTCCTCCCCCCTTTCCTCTCAACTGTGCAAACCTCTACATAGCATACTTTCTTTTTGGATGATGGCCCATCCATATCCCACTTGGTTCTCAGTGATGGTTTTATACCAGTGTTACCCTCAAAGTCATTGATTTGACCACAGGACCCAAACAGACTAACACCTTTGCATTTCAGTAATGGATATCATGTGTCATCTTTCTTCCCTCATCATGTATTTTACTGTGAGAAATGGGATTTAGAAGTTGGTCTGGTTGAATCTAGTACCAGATTCTTTTCCACCCTTTTAGTGTTAATCTGAAACAACTTATTTAGAATTACCCTCTGGTTACTTCACTAGCAACCAGCGCGGGGCCATCAGGCTTCACATGGGCTCATGTCGTGTGGGTGCCACCACCTGCATCAAATACCTATGATGCCCCTTAGTCCAAATGTTGCCGTCCCTGTTAACCAGACCTTATTTTACCTGAACCCTTTTTGTTTCTGGCTGGGCTATCACACCACTGTTTTTAAGATCCAAATCTCCTATGCTCCGCGTCATTGCAAGTCTACCATTCACATGAGGTTGTCCCAAACTGTTCCAGGAAACGAAGCCACCGCACTTCTTAATCCTGTCCACAGGCACAAAAGAAAAAGTGAACATGAGTTACTGCTTCACACCATTACCCCCATCTCCATTTGCAATTTCTGTCTCTGCCTGCCATGGGGAATGAGGTATGGAGTGCCGAATCTGGGAGACTGAAGGTTTGCTTTAGCTGTTTGAAGGGTCCCACGGAAGGGATGTGTCTTGGTGGGCTGAGTCCTGACCTGGGAACCACAGTGCATTTCTTCAGGTCTTGGTTTTAACCTGGCAGTCTTGGACAAGTCTGACCCGTGTGGTCATGGCTCTGCACTGAATCCTAGTTATGCTGATCTTACTGCTGAGAGAGTTTATGCTCATCGAGGGCTCTCCACATCCTCTAAATGGAACCCAATAAATTAACTAGAGCTGTGCTGTTTACTGCCAGCTTAGAGGTGGTCTCAGGGCACTACGTTCAAATCTCTACTTTCTTCCTGGCCCAACCCAGCAGCAGAACACAAGCCCACCCTGACTGAAGCCACATCAGCAGCCAGCAGGTACCTTTCCTTCTCCTCCTTTCTTTCTGGAGTATGGTCAATGGTGAGTTTCATGGCCTTTCCCTTTCGGCACAGCAGAGCACGACTGTCTCCCACACTTGCCACCACCAGCTCAATGCCATCCCGGAGTAGAGCCACTGTTGCAGTGGTCCCAGAGTTCAGCAGAGTTGCTATGAATGTCACATGAAAGAGAGGTTTTAGCACTGCCTCAAAGCATAGAACCATCTATAGCAGCAACAGTTTCAACTGGTGAAATGAACACAACTTGTGCTCGACATAACCAGTAAGTAACTGCTTTTAAGTTTAAACTAAATATATATATAAGAAAAAAAAATAAATAGAGCAAACATGCATGCATGTAGGACTGGGGAAAGAGAGGGGAAGTGGGAAGGGTAAGTATTTCTGTGCAACAACATGGCTCCATGCAAACAGGGCAAGTGGAATAAAAGCATTGCAAGGTACACTGGCTTCCTTTCAGCCTATAGCAAATAGCTTTTCTGTCCCACTAGCTCACCTCAAGGTACAGTGTTACTGTCCTTATCCCTGGGCACACTGACTGCACAGGTAGGTCACCATAAAGGTGATGGCTCTTCCCTTCTGTTAGGTGGTGAAGTGGGCAATTGAGTAATAGTAATTGTCGCTCCATGTAGATCACCAGAGAAGAAGCAATAGATCACTCTTTTACCCGTCTGGAGCACCATCCTGTTGCTGTCAGAGCTGTTACACTCCCCCTCTGATTCCCCCAGCCTTGCCAAGGGAAAAAGGGTTCAGCCAACAGGCCACTGAGTTTTTTCAGGAGGGAACGCTACTCCCTTCAGGTCCTGTCAACTTGCTGGGGGTCCCAGCGCAAAGGTGAAGCTGCATCCTGGGATTCTGCCTTGCCTTGTGCCTGCAAACTGGTGCAGTCAGGTGGCAGTGGCTGTCCAGGCAACGTGCCCAGGGCACTGCTGGGATCACTTACAGGGGTGTGCAGTGACTGCCTCGAGGGCAAAACAGAGCCCTGGGTGCTGTGCTCCTTCTCTTACAGTGAGCTGAGCTGGCTGACTGCACACAGGAACCTGGCTGGATTAACTTCTGCAAGTAAACTGAAGGGCTTTTCATCTCGATCTCTGCAATGTTCTGGAATAAATAGAAGTGCTTGAAAAGAAGAAATGTGAGTCTGCCTATTTTAGAAAAGATCTGTAGTTTTATGTGCAGTGAAGAAAATGGGAGAAGAACTGCCCAGCTTTCTTTTTTGATTTGCATTTTGAAAGGAGCAGTCCCATCTTACAGTTAGTACCTTCTCTTCCTGCGAATTCTGCAGAGGTATCCCAAGACAAGCTATTGCCTGGAACACATTTGCATTCACGGCCAATGCAAACCCCCTCGAAAGGCTCTCTGTAGGTCACCTGCACTCTGGGCTTTTCCAGCTTTTCCAGTTGTTCCAGTTTTTCAAAGCAATCCAAATCGAGGTGAGTTTTGGGTTTACTTAGGATTGTGAATCCTTAATTATATTCCTCTAAGAGTTAAACATCTTTCTATCACTGCTTCTGCAGAGCTCAGCTACAACTATATGGCCCTGCAGGCCCAACCGTGGGGACATGAGACTGATCTGAGACAGGACTGCACGTTTGATCCCAAGGAATGCCAGCCAGTCCCATCTCTGACCAGCTGCCAGCAAACAGCAACAGGAATGCAAGTGCTCTGGGGTCCTGACAACCTCTTTCCCCAACCCTGTGAGGCCTCAGCACCCTGTAAGTAAAACAGGGCTGGGAGTAAACTAAAGTGCACAAAGCCCTGAAAGATGCATTGAGCCTTGTTGTGCAGTGAAACCAGCGAGCTGATGAATCAGAAGGAAAAAAAATCCCTCAAAAACCGTGTTAACTAAGCTTGTATTATTATTTAAAACAGGTATTATTACTGCAGTGAGGACTTGGTTTAGCTGTACGCTGAACCAACAGGTCCATGGTGAACATCAGCCATGGTGACCAAGGCCAAACTTTGGATTATGTCGCGGCTGCCATGCAGGCTGTGAGATTCCAAACTATGCCAGAAGCTTCAGACTATTCAGGTAAGCACTGACATCCTGTTTCTAATTTGAAGCAAGGACTAGCCTGGTGCAGCCTCACTTTAAAGCACATTATGAAAGTGAGATGCTAACAAGTACCAGTGTGATTAGAAATTTTAGTAGAACCAGTAAAATACCTGTTTTAGCCAATAGTTAGAAGAAGTGAAATAAAGAACCTACATAAGACTACCTTTTTATTTTACAGAAAATACATTTTACACAGACATTAAAATTAATGCAGAACTGCTGCTACTTTCCCATTTCATTCTGTGGTTTTGGGATTATGCTGAAAAACATAAGCAGTTTCTGAAAAAGTTAAGTCCATAGTCTTTAATTCACAGAAGACTGCAAACATTTGGACATTCAGGTGAATCTGCATCTTTTCAGTGCAAACTCCCAAAGAAAAGAGCTGCTATCACAGAATCAAGGGATGGTACTAAAGAACAAGTCAAGATATTGTCCAGAATTGTGGTAATAGACATAGTGACTTGAACTTTATACATTTATTAGTTCAACAGCACTCCTAGTAAACAACACATGCTGCTCACAATCTCCTCCTTGGAATGAGTTCATGATCTGGGTAGGGATGCAAGAACATGGATATACAGCATTATGTGATTCCTAGCACAGCTCAAAACCACAGAAATGATGGTGGGATAATATTTCTAATGCTTTACTACAACTGCTGCTAGTTTATTTAATAATACAAAATACGTTGCATCAGCATATGTATTGGTTTTAACAATTAAAGAGTTTATTTTGTTTTCCTAACAATATCACTATAAAACTAAGATCTTTCAATAGGTTCTTAACACTCACTGGACAACTTCTACTGCAAGTCATCTCAACTAATGTGACAAAGAGGATGTGGGAACCTTCCAGTAGTCCAGGCTAGGAACCGCTGGACTCCTTCACCTGGGACAAAATTAAGCAGATCTCTCTTTCCACTGAAGCCCAGCACATGTCCAGGGCCTCCAGTTCTAGAGCTGCTGACCAGGTAGTGTCTGCCACAAATAACACGCACACAGAGGCAAATAGGAAATTCACCCAGGGACTTTGTTCAAACAAAATCAACCCGCAACACTGGAGATGAAAGAGTCAGGGCTGCAGAACAGGGGAAGGAGTTGCTCTCAGGTTTGCCTGCACTGTTTATGCAGGTCAGACAGGAAGCACTTCAGGCTTGCACGTGCATCTTTGGCTACAGATAAATCAGCCTTGGTGCTTCTGGGGAATTGCTACCATTCTCACTTTCTTCCTGAAACTGTGTGACAACATCAGTTTAAATTCAGCCAAAACAAAATCTACATTTTTTCCCCTCCTGTAGAGAGAAATACCAACCAAAAAATTAACCCAAGAATTTTATCAGTGCTAGAGGGCCAGCCGTCTCACATATGGCAAGACTGGCCACTCTGAAGACCTTCTTTAGTAGAGAATATGGCCAGATCTGTTTCCTCAATTTATTTATTTTTATATATTTATATATAATACCAAAATGGGGCGTCCAAACCAGTGCCAACTGAAATGGAGCCATCTTAAGGGCACTGACTAGAAGTATATGAATTGTTCTGACCCATGGGAAATATGCAAAATTAATAACCCTTTAATATTGTAATTAGTAGCTTCTAACTTGATTAGGTAACAATCGGGGCCCTTGGATAAAAAGGCTTCCTTTGCAATGTCAATGGATTTATGAAATACTTAAGTACAATTTCTGCAGCTCTCCCTTCTCCTCAGTGTTGCAGGTTAACATATGTAAAGAAATAAAAATCACTTTTTGAACGGTAACTTGAAAAAAAAAAACAACAAACCCAAACCCCACTACTTTTAAAATTTAGGGTTTTTTAAGTAACTTTTGCTGTTTGCTCAGCATAATAAGATTCCAGAAGTGCCTTCCAAACATAGATACACCAGTTAATACCTGGCTATGTTTTAATAAGATGGCTATTCCAGAAGCGAGGGGCCAATGTGGTTAGAGTTGGATGCACTGAACGTGAAGGCTGATGGACAAACTCTCTGTAGTTTGAGCAGTGGCTCACAGTGAACAGGAGCAGTAACAATACCTTGTATGACTGCACTAAGCCAGGAGAGGGTTTATCTTACATTTCTCCAAGGACATGCTCATATTCCCTCCAGCACACAATTTACTTTCTTATTTCAGTCCTTGCTGAGCAAAGCTATTCAGCCTTTACATTTCAGTGTTTACTGCTTATTCAAAATACAGAACATTCTGCCCATCTGTGGCAGTTGTCCCATGGATAATGACATTTGTTGGATGCGAGCTTCCTTTCCTGCATCCTCTACCTAAGTTTGGCAGTGACTTGAAAGTGACTGGATGTACTTAAATGTGTGGAAGGGAATGAAAATGCATTTCTGAAGAGATAACAAACATCAAGCTTCAGGGCTCAGGCATATCTCCAAGCTGTTAATGATTAGACAGGATTTAGGCAGAGGACAGATTATCCCAGACCTGCCTACAGCAAGTTTCTTATCCTTTTGTGTGAAACAACAGGTACAGATCCCTGTCAGAGTGACAGTCTCCAGCAGGCCAGTACAGCCCTCCAGCAGCACTGCATGCCCAACACAGCAGCAGTACCTGGAACACATACATATACCATGTTTTTTTAATTACTGAAAGCTCACAGAAACTATTATGCTATGTATTTTCCATCTGTAATTTCTGTAATTGTAAAGTGACCTACAAAGGGCCCTGCTCTTGAAGAACTCCAATAAGGCACACCTTAAATTTGTGCCATTATATAAGGTTTTTACCCCTCAAATAGTACTATAAACAATGTCTCAAACATGCCATTTTGGCTACAGGGATTTGGCCCTGGACTTAGGTTCCTTCAAACACCCAGGGACACACTTTCAAAGTTGGCTGTGTGTTAGTAAAGATCTGGGCATCCTCAACATGCACTAGTTTTTTTTGCAGACACAGTGAAAGGAGTGAGCCCTGGAAGGGACATGTACTGGAATAAGACTAAGCTATTATTCTCCACCTCATCGGCCATGGCCAGGTTTCAAAAGGAGGTGAGTCTTGGGGAGCATCCAGTGTATCCCAGATACACCATGTTCCACAACCAGCCACCATTTTCAAGATATTCTAGCAACTGTCTTGACTGTCACATCTAGAATAGCCACGATTAATCAAACATTTTGCTGGCAAACGGAATCAGGTTGCAAGTAGGCTTCAACAAAGACACATGCCAAGCACTGAAATTTTATGTAACTTTCAAAACATCAGCAACAACAAAAATATTCACACAAGGCAGTCAAAACATAGTATTGAATTATTTTAGCAACAGATATGCAGCAAGTTTAATCTGATCATAAATTTGCACCCTGTTACTCCGTTCTTTGCCTTGGAGCTTGATTTTCAGCCAGCACTTGGATCCCACAGGCTCCTGCAAGAGCTTGCAGGGGCTCAGCCTACCTGAGAAACACTGAGTGCCTGCCAGAGTGTGGCCCCTCTATTTTGCTTGACTTCAAGCTTTTTTAATTAAGAGGGCTTGCCCAGTATCCTGGTAACCATTGCATGAGTTTGCTGGCATTAGGCAGCACCACTTGGTTAAATGAGATGAAAAAAAGTCCTACAAGCAGTTCTAAAATGCTCAGCTTGCTGCACAATTTCTCTGTCTAATATTGCTGTAACACAGTTCTGTAAGCCTCAAGTATGAGATATCCTAACTGGAAACCATTTCCACAATAACAGAATAATACATCAAGTACAGTTCTCAATCCTTCTCAAGGAGCTGCTCTGATGCTTAACTATGATGAGCAAAACCAAGAGGGGGCAGGGAGAGGGACAAATAGATCTTCATGTTAATGAAAATAAAAGGTTCTGATCCAGGGAAGCACATAAAGTAGCATTCAAATGCTGTCTTGGATTTGGGCTTTTAAGAAAACATATTTGCAAGGAGGCTCTAGGATAAAATTCACATCTGCTCTACTGAAGTGCAGTTAAAACTCACCCCATAGGTCAAAAGCAATTCTGGACTTTTTTAGCACATGAAATACAATGGGAAAACGAACTTTACAGTTTTAAACACCCCCCCCCCCCCCCAGCCCTTTTTAAAGGGCTGCATTTCAGGACTTAAGACACTTTTCCTGATACCTTAGCCTGCACCAGGAAAGAGGAAAGGTGTGTATCTCTCTCACAGTGCTGTCAAGCTACCTGTCCTGACAGGAAATATTTGAGTCTACCTAGACTCATCTAGCAGTTGAAGTGCAGGAAGCCATTCCATTACTTGACTGTACTCATTCACTGCTTAAGAAAAGCAGCTAGAAAACACAGTACCACTTCAGTCCCTACAGGGCTTGTTGGTTTCCAGATTTTCTTGGAGAGAAAACTTACAGTTTTTGTCCTTCTGGAATGGCCTCAGTTATTTTGCCAGCACCTGCACCAGCACTGGGACAGGTTTTCTGTTTGTTTGGGGCAGGGAAGGTGGTTTTTTGTGGTTGGTTTTTGTTGTTGTTGTTGTGGGTTGGTGGTGGGATTTTTTTAATTGCGTTGGTTTGGGGTTTTTTTTAAGACTGGCTAAACTGGCTCTCAAAATTGTATCTCATGGCCAAGAAAACTCCTGTGACAGAACTGCGACAGGCACTTCTATCTCCCTTCCCAAGTTACTCTCTATAAACTCCAGTTGCTGGAACTGGAACTTCAGATGTACTTAGTCTCCAGACACATACAAAAGAACTTCATTAACAGCCAGGATTACGGAGTCTAAAAGGGCTGGTGCCAGCTTTACCACAGCCTTACCACAGCCAAACTTGTTTTCCTCTTCACTGCTTTTTTCCCTTTCACACTCAGCTACTCCTGTGATTCTGTTTGTGCAGAAGCAATATCAATTGCATTAATTGTGGCTTATGTTCCTCCTCAGGTGCAGCAGCCAAGTTAGAAGGGGGAACTTTGACACTGTTGCTTTTTAACCATAGGAATAACAGCTTTAAAACAAACAAACAAACATATAAAAACACCACTTTCCCCCACACACGAAACCCAAACAAAACCAACCCCCCCTCCACGTTTCTTGCATAGTAAAATTATGGTCCTTGCAAATGCAAGTCACTCTTTGCTACCTTGACACTGTCCTTGACAGAATCACATTAAGAGAAATTAATTGATGGTTATGCTAACATCCAGATTCCTAACTCCCACAGTAAATTTGACTGAGGCTTTCAGTAGCTACTTCATTTTAAGGAAGTAAACCATAACTGTTTCATTTGCAGTTAAATGATCAGAGCAAAATCCTCTGTTAAGTAAAACTGTTCTTAAGCACTTTTCTGGACATCCTACTGCAATACACTGAGCAAGTAAGACAAATTTTATTGTCCACACCCATGTGAGTAGAATATTTTGTTACCTACCATCAGCAGAGAGATTAGCGTGCCTTTCATATGCTTTGTTTATTTCTAGAAAAGCTTTGCTCAAAACAGTCTCCAAGTTCTCCTCCTCAGCAAGAAATTCTCTGGAAACAAACAAACAAAAAATTAAGCTCCTTTCCAAGAAACACACATCTTGATCAATCTGTTTCATAGTCTTATCTCCTCCCTGCATGCATTAAATAATGCTGGATTTCAGGGAAAAGGTAACATGATTTTACTAATGACCTTCACTGGAAGCATAATCTTGTAATTCTTCATGTAAGTTTTTCTTCCAACTTCCAGGGATGTGATAGAGAGATATAAAAGAGTGTAAGTAAACCGTAGGTCAGCGATCACAGTGACCCCCACGTGAGAACAGTCAATTCACACTCTCCCTGTGTTCCCAGTTAATTTTTACCCAGTGGGGACAATCGTGTTTTCCTCTCTTGTCTTTGTGGCCTTGCTCAGTGGGGCAGGCATCACACAGAGTAAATAGTTCATAGCTTGTCTGTTCCCTCTGATGCTGCTGCTGTCCCCTTAGAATAGGTGGCTACGTAACCTAGGAGGATTAGCAACAATGTTCAGCCCACAGATCCCTTTTCGGTCCTAAGGAAGAACCTCTACTGGAATTTATTTGACACACGTTCACTTGATGGGCACTTACTTGATATATTTTTCCATGTACTTATCACAGAAGTCAGCTGCTGCTGCCCCACCATGTCCATCGTATACTGCAAAGTACAGGATATCCTCCGTCAGCTGAGAATAATCAAACCGGTCTTCGTTTTCCTTGCGCTTCCCGATATGGCTCGCGCAGCCCACGTTGGTCAGGCTCACTTTTGGAATGGGCTTCCCATACTTTATGCTTGGTGGGAGGAGAATAGGTTCATCGATGCGATTGTCCCAGATGCCAAAGGTGTCCCACGTGGTGTGCTTCCCGCTCCCATCCGGATCGAAGCGGGAAGCGCGACGCTCGGAGCTGGAGATGTAGCAGGCACCCGTCGGGCGCTTCTCGTCTTGCAGGAAGCGGGATGTGAGCACAGCTCTCCTTCTCACTTGATACCCTCCATTTCGTACCAAATTAATTAAAGTAGCTGTTGACATAACTTGTCTTCGCAGAGATTCGCGGGGAAAAAAAAGATCAGGAGTAAAAGAGACGCAGCTGCTGGAATGTCTTGGAGAACAAAGAGGAAACTGCTCGGGAAACAAGAAGCGCGGGAAAGGGAACTTTCAGTTACATCATTCAGGAAACAGTGTCACCCTCAGCATCCCCTGATCACACAGAGCACAGCTCTGCTGAGAAGCAACTGCAGGGCGGTCTGCGTGACTCACAGAGAAACCATCCCACTCTCAGCAGCCCACATCTGCAGATAGAGCAAGGTAAGGCACTGCTGCCGGCCACTTGCATAATGACCTCCCGAATTTCCAGTGGTTGTGATGGAGCAAAGGAGAGGGATAATGACTTTGCTAAAATGTGAGTATGTGAAAATATGAGGTAAGGCTGTGAAAACGAGCTTATCATGGCTGAAACATCTGCACTGTGGGTCCCGGGGGGAAGGGAGGAGAAATAGATTTGCTTAGATTTTTAAAGAGTTTTTTTCATCTGCACATGATACTCGACTCTGTCACATTTATGGAGGTCTTGACCAATACTTTTCAATGCAGGCCTGTGAAGTTGTGATTTTTTTTTAATACTAAAAATGACCACTAAGAGTGTATCCACGGACATACACAATCGCACCCACAACCTTCCTCCTCAAAAATCCCCGTGCAGCTATTTGCTGTTTTGTCTGGCCTGAAGTTCTCTGCCACAGGCAAGCAAGATCTTCTACTGGCTTCTCAGATCTCTTTTCCAGTCCAGATAAATTAAAACACTCCACTTGGCTCAGCACAGACAAAAATTCACTACTGATGACTCATCTAGCATGTTGAAAAATGTAGAAAGATTGGCTTATTTGACCTTTTGTAAAGTAACAGCTAACTTGATGAAAGGCCTACAGGCTGAGATGCAATTTGTAGTAATTACATGTTGTTGCACCGGAGTAATTTGAACTGGATCATCAAATCACTGCAACTAACCACACTAAATTTTAAGTGAGGGATTTCTAACTTAATTGCTCAAAGTTTGCTGAGAGCAAAATCATGAGTGAAAGGTATTATATGCCATGATAAAGGAACTACAAATAACCAGGCTTACGATGAATGCAAAAAATAACAGCAGGGTGGTCTGACATAATGGAGCAGCAAAGAGCAACACATGTACCCCAGAGATGCTCTAATTCTGGGCTGCGGTGCCTTGCTCTTGTACTTTCCCCAAGCCAATCTGAATCTGAGGATCTGAAATATTTGTTAAAACTGCATTTTTAAATTGCTACATAAAATCTGTGCGCTTGCAAAAAGCATGCAAAGGTCACTTAGTAAGTGGTTGCTTTAATAGAAAATGGCAGCGTCATAGCTTTTGGGAGGTCTTCAATAAACTTGTTCACAGCTCAAAGCATGTTGCTTTAGATGCTCTTGGTTTACCTTTCATGCAATTTCTGCATGAAAAGAGGAAAGGTTTCTTTACTTAGCACTTAGAGGTTAACTGCTGACTTGGTGAAAGGCTGAACATTCTGGAAGTCACTGTTGTTGGGTCAGTTGAATGTGGAACCACTTGGAATTTTCAGATTTTCCATTTTTCTGCAGGGTCATGGCAATATCACACCCCCTTATTTCAGTGTGCTTACAGGTATTTAAAAACCGATTTACTTTCTTGAAGTGCTTTTCCTTTCCTGTTATCCCGGCCCGGTAACAACAGCAGTTAACTTCCTTCTGTGAACCACAGCACCACCAAACTGAAAGCCTGCCAATTAACAAAACCCACACTTGCTTTCACTTCTGTCAGCTCAAGAGGAGAACATGAAATGCTAGCTATATTTAGATTCTCCTGTATCCACAGCATGATTCAGAGGTTCAATCCAAACTCATTAGCTAATTAATGCTATTGTTCCCTATCAAATTCAACCCTCCAAAGGCCTCTTATTCCAGCCAAAAATAAATACTGACGAACAGTTTTGGTTTTCAAGCGACTCTGCAAGTCAGGAGCAGAACATGCTCTTTAGTTGGTTATGTAAACAGTGCTGCTTTCAGCTGGAGACACGGGAGCCTGTGCTTCCCTGGCTGGTGTGGCTGCAAACACGGCCGAGGTATTGAAAAGGTGGGGGCACTGGTGTTAAAGCCAAAGTCCAAGATGGACAGTTCTAGATGGAAATCACCTGAGAGACTCCATCCGATCCTGTTCACCTGCACACCCTCAACTCAGAGAAACACTTCCTGCAGGCAGGAAGGGAAACTGAATGCTCAAAGCGAATTAGGTGAGCGATTAAAGCTGTACCTCAACACGCATGGGTGTCCCTGTTACAGGCTGGCTGCTGCTTGGGGGATGGAAATTTTCCAGGCTGCCAGAAGAAGAGGGGGAGGGAAATAGAAAGGAAAGCCGGAAGAAAGCGAAGGGATGGCTGGTGCCCCGGGGGATCGGCCGTGTGTAACCAGGGATGGATGCACAATCCCAAGAGAGTCGCCTCGCCTGCCTTCCCAACCCCGCGGATCCAGGCAGCGCCGGGGGGCAGGTTGTATGTCCAGCACGTCTTAAATCAGATGGGGTTTTGTTGGTTTCTTTTAAAAATCTGTGACAATTTAATCTCACTCACCCCCCCTGCAATGGACAGCAAACTGCACGTGTACAGCGGCAATTCCATGCGAATTATCGCCCAGGGCGGACCGAGGGCAGCGGGTCGCGTTTATCCTTGTGCATTACAGAACCTGCGCTGCCCGGACCCCACCACACACCCCGGCCATTCCCTGCCATCCCCAGCCGTGTCCAGCCCCTCTCCCGGCCATTCCCTGCCATCCCCAGCC
>VWZF01006547.1:885914-916840 GCA_013396755.1 Sclerurus mexicanus
CCCGGCCCGGCCCCGATGGCGGCGGCAGGGCAGGGCTGGCCGGGCCTCCCTTCGGGGCGGCGGGAGGAGGAGCGGGGGGTGGTGCAGCCCCCGCGGTCTGCCAGGGCCACGGGATCCGATCGTGCTGGGAAAACACGGCCCGAGGGCAAGGCCGCCCAGGGGCCGGCACCCCGGGCCGCGGCCTGGCCTTCCTTCAACACCTCCACCCCCCCGCCCCGGGCGGCCCCCAGCGCCGGAGCGCCCTTCTGTGTGAATAAATTCTTCCAAATGTCCACGCTGAACCTCAGCCGGCGCTCTCCAGGGCCGTGTCCTGCCGCTTGTGGGCCGCGGGAAGCCCCGGGTGGAAGCGGGGGCAGCGCCTTTATGGGAAAACACCCCTGTGGGCCGAGGGCACAGCCGTGTGCGCTGCTGAGGGGGGGAACGGGGGCAGAGCCCTCCTGAAGTGACCCGTGCCCAAACGGGAGCATAAAGAGATCATTAGCTCGGTGCCGTGCTACCGACATGGCCTTTGAGCCTGAGGGCACCGGAGCGCTTGGAAACAGAGGGAAACAGAGGGAGCCCAAGGAGGCCGCGGCCAGGGTTACCCCAGGTACTGGTGGAGTAAGAAAGCTTCTGTTCTGTGGAAGTGGGGTTTTTGGTTGGCTTGGTTTTATTTCCGGAGCGTTGTCTCCTCTGACTTTTCTTTGTGGTTAACATCGCCTTACAAAAAAGCACTTTAAGACGTGGTAGCGCACCCATAGGTTTGCAAGATGACAGCTCCAGTTTCCCAGCTAGGGACTTCACAAAGGCACCGATATTTCAGGAAACCAAGTTCTTTGGTCTCCTGGCTAAGGGTAGAGATTCTCAAAAACTTGGACCTATGCATCTACATCGAGTGCTCTTATTAGGTGGCACCCTTAAGTTGTCAAAGCTGCCATTAATACCATGGTGTCACCTTTGCTATGTTCTGAAAGAAGCTTGATGTCTCCCTTCTGTATTCTGCAAGGGGCAGCTAAGCAGTCCTATTGCCCACTGTACTATGTGCCTTGACTGCCAAACCCATCAAATTCTGGCCAGAAAAGCAGCAATCGAACCCCTCAGAGCTCTCTCCTACAGGTCTGCTTGTAGAAGAAGGCGTTGGGTAAGCAAGAAGCACCTGTCAGACTGTTCTGGCTTCCAGATCCTCACTCAGGATTTAGAATGAAGTTTGACCATGTGAATCTTTTGGGGATAGCAACACTGTCATCTGTCACTGTGGGTTGTTGCCTGGTTCCTTTTTGCTGTGGTGAGACAGAGGAAGAACAATGTAATGTGGAAACCAGCTCTCCTGGCGCTGGGCAAAGAGTGGCAGATCCTTTGAGCAGAAGTGACCCATGCAGAAGTGTATCCAGGCTAGCACAGGGATTTATTGAGAAGAAAACCAGCACATTACCTGTAAAACAGGGATTGCTATTTACAGAGTGGCATCAGCAGGGACTTCCCAGAAGTGTCAGGGTCTTACGTGATTTGGAGACACAAATGCTGGAGACAATTTCTGCCCCATAGAGTTTGCAGTGAAAGGCCAACATGGAAACTATAAATGTTTCACGCTGAGCCTTTATGTGCAATGGAACTACTCTTATATTTACAGGGTTTTGGAAGACGAGTGGGAGACAGCTGAAGAGGCAGCAGCAGGAATTTGAGGTGGCTGGAGAAATGAGGCAGCAAGCATAAGAATAGCTGTGTGAGAAGGCAGCAGGCTTGAAGACAAGGCCAGGGCACAAGAGTAAGGATATGCAGAGGGACAGGTTGGGGCATAGGGATGGGCTACAGTGCAGCACTTCATACTTTGGGGGCCTCTGACAGCACTCAGAGGATAGGAGACAAAAAAAAACAGAAAGAGGAAGGGCAGGAACCTGTACTCTGCAACATTTGGCTTTGCCTGCAAACAGTTAATTTGGACTTTCCCCTTGCACTTTTTTTCCTAAAGGATGAGTTTTCTAGATTCCAGCTCTCCTAAGAGGGAATTTCTGCTCCTGAAAGATTATCTCTCTTGTTGTTTTCTATGTTATTGCCTCTGGTTTTGTTTCTTCATCATGTTTCTGACCTTTCCCTCCCCTGCCGCCTATTCTGCTTTATTTTGTTCTCCTTTCCCTGCAGGATTTGCCCGCATTTTTCTGTGATCATTTGTGTCCTGGTACTTCTCTTCCCTTTTTCACTCATCCTTCTTTTCTACGTGGTTCCAGCATTAGATTCTAAACCCTTAACTGTCTCGTGTGACTGGGAAACAAACTCAACTAGTGGAGGTAGGGGCAGGTTGTTGGCCCATGTGCTAGCAAGCTGTCCTGCCCAGCCTTGTAACTGAACACACAGCAGCTGGGATTCTTGGGTGGGTGGAAAACAAATGCCCGTTGTAATCTCCATGTATTAGATCTCAGATCGAGCTATAAATGCAGAGCAAAGTGGTTCTGAACACTGTGCTCTTCTCATCAGCACATGCTCTGCAGTGCCTGATGTTGCAAGTGGGAGAACTTACTTTTCGACAGTGCTTTCTATCCTCATAAGTGAAGAATTTTGCCTTACAGTACACTCCTAGCTAATTATCTGTCTAGCAGATCAGAAGAGGCCAGAAAACATCCTGTGGCTGTGGTGAAGGGAAGTAGCCACTGTCTTAACACTGACTTTCAAACAACTGGCAACAGCTGCATTTTCTCACAGCACTTTTCAAAGGCAGCCCTATAAAATCAGGTGAGCTACATGGGAAAGGCATGCATGGATGCTGTTGTGTGCTGAGAAACTCCACAGGTTCTATCCACTCCTGCCATGGCCATTTGGCTGTGTGTGCTCTTAGCCAGCCCTGGCATGGCCCAGCTGTCAGCACGGGCCATGGTAATGGCAAAATAGCTTCAGGAAACCTTATTGGGGATTTCTGTTCCTTGTCTCAAGAGCCAGGTTTAAGTTCAGGCCCTTGCTCAAACTATGCTCTGGGTGTGCCCGTGCCTGGCCTTGTACCTCGCTGATCCTGTGCTTCCCTGACTGATGTATCTTCTGTCTTGACATAAAACCTTTGTTCTCTTTATGGTCAGGCTTTGGTGGCCCTTGGAATGTAGCTCACCCTTGTTGCTGTCACCAGCTGGCCTGGCTCTCCTTGTTCAGGTGCCATGGGGCCACGCTCAGGTGCCTGTCTGCTTTGCTGTCACCCTTGTCCCAGCCCTGGGGGAGCAGCCATGCTTCTCCTTGCTGACAGATTCTGCACACAGTCCTCAGGGTGTGGGTCAAAAGCAGCTTTATTCTTCTTGGGAAATGTGCTTTTTGGCACTCTTGCCAGATATTGCCCTTGCATAAATAATCATAGTGTTAACATTGAAACATGACTAAGCAAGCTAATAGGTGTTTTGATTAGAAACAAGAAAGAGAAAAATGAAACCCTATTGTTTTTGGCACTGTTCTAATGATGTGCAATGCCTAATTCTCAAAGTCATGCTCTATACTTCTACAGGTGGTGTGATATCCCTTCTATGCTTAGACTTGAGGACATGGTAATCTTGTTTTCCCTGGTTATCTTAATAAGTTTGTGTCTCATTTGGGACTCCTGACTTACAGAGACAGAAGGCATTCTGAAAGAGGAGGGTGATGGTGTAACTTGAGCACAATCACAGAAGTGCCCACATCAGACTGCTGGCTCTAAACCAGTTCTCATTCCTGGGAAAGATGGGAGTCAGATGTACATATGTTGCCTCAGGATTCCTCTGAATTCAAATGACGTGGCTCACTTCTCTTCTGGTGAAGACAGAAAATAACACTGTACACTTTCTGGGAAGGTCAGATCAAGAGCATGCCTAGCAGATTGGCTGTTGTCATTAAAACCAAATTCAGGCTTCTGTACTCGGTGATCTCAGGTGTAGTGGGTTGACCTCGGCTGGTTTGATCTTATCTGGTCTGACTTTGGGTAAGTTGACCTCGGGTGGGTTGACCTCGGCTGGGTTGACGTCAGCCACGAAGCCACTCTCAGTGGCCTCCTCAGTGAGCAGTGCCAGCACTGCTCAGCAGTAGCCAAAACACTGGTGTATTTTAAACACCACTCCAGCTACAAATACAAAGCACAACACTGTGAGGGCTACTACGAGGAAAGTTACCTAACCCAATACACCGTGTTTTCTGCAAGTAAAAGAAAATGGTTGAATTGTTTATCCTGACACTTTAAATAGCTTTTGAGTATTCAGGCAGTTCACTTGGAAACAGGAAAAAAGGGCTTTTGCTGAGGGTTTTGTGCCCCTAGTGAAGAATATGTCCTCTTAAATGCAAGGAAAATTGACTTAGAACAGGATGTTCCTAGCCGTTGGCATTCTCCACTTACAGCATGTTAACTGTGCAAATTGAATTTCTCCTTGAACTTTTCCAACCTAAGTTATTCTGTGATTCTCTTGGGAGGTATCATAAGCTAGAATTTGTGATACTTCAGATTATTAGGGTGTCAGACATGATAACTTTGTATTAGGAATATGTAGTTGAAAAAGATGATCTTTGGAATGGTTGCACAGTAGCTGATGTTGTTTCAGTGAGGTAACTTCAGTTTTACAAACATAACATCCCAGATGAGAATTCAGTCATCTGTCTGCCGAGAAGGACCACGTGGATATTTCTGCCTTAATGATTAAGGAATATTCCTAATGATCTCTGAGGAGCTCTTGCAGTTTGACAGCAGGAAATTGTTCTGCCTTTTGAATATGCAGCAAATATTTTAAAGCAGACTTTTCAGTGGTTTCCTTAGCAACCACTCTTCTTTAGAGATCGACGCATGCTATCAAGTATCCTGCTGGATTCAGACCAGCTTTGCAATATTAAAGGCACTCGTTTAAGATGCTGCCGAGTCCTGCACAGTTCCTTGCTGTCCAACAGCCCTGGGGCACAGAGGGAAGCTCTCTGCCTGCCAGACTTTTCTTCCAGACAGGCAAGAACACACCTCTTGGTGGTGAGCTCATATATGCGTCCTGATGGGTGGAGGAGCTGGCTGTGCTTACTATTGGCTGCTCTCTCATCCAGCAGCCCCAAAGAATAGGGGGGCCTATATCTCATTCATCTGCCCTCCATCCCCCCCATCCCAAGAAAATGCTGGTGACTTGTAATTCTGCTTTAAGAGGTATCAAGTACAGCTCTTAACTGAGCAAAGCCCATATTCTTTTTTTTTTTTGTCTTATATCTCAGGTGTGTGGGGCATCATGTAATTTATCTTTCAATCCCATATTTAGTATTTATGATCAGTAGGAATGCAAAGCCATTAGTGGTGGAGAATCCAGGAGGTGTCATTATAAGTTAAATGATTTGGTGAATTATATAAAGAAGTACCTTTTCTGCTCTTCTCCAAGGTTTTAGAGTAATGTATTCTGATTTGAATTGCCAACCCTATTTCCTGTGGGCATCTGGGATTTAAGGCAGCTTTAGCAGAGCTGACCTGAGAATCTTAAAGAAAACAAGTGCTGCTCCTGGGTAATATGTTTAACAGTGATCCTAATGGAGTGCATTTGCCTGGTGTTTGTCACCAGCCCTGTGAGAGCCTGATCAGATGCCCCAGTAGTGCTGGGTTCTCTGGGGACAGAATTATCATCATTTCTGGCTGGAAGTTTAAAGCTTTTTCCCGCTGCCATAGAGAAAAAAGAAATGACAGTAATTTTCTCCTGATGCCTTCCCATGATGTGTGTTTGCTACCTTGCTGCAAAGCCTTGATGTGAGGCTTCTCTCTAAAGCTGTTCAGAGGCATGGAGGCACGTTCAGTGCTGAGTACGGTGAGTTCTTTTGTTCTGCCCTTGCACCTATGAGGTCTGGGTTTCTGAGTGTGGTGGGAAATGCCAAGTCTTACTGATAGGATCCTAAATGAATTAATCAGGGTGTTGCTTTGAGAGACAGGCAGATTTTCTGTCTTTTGTGCCAGAGCTAAAATTTGGAGTGGGTATGCAAGAGCGAAGAAGAGGGGCTGCCAGTGCCAGTGCCCCCCTCTCTGACAGTCACTGCATTGTTGGTCTGAAATAGCCCATGCCTGTTGGCCTTCAGAGCTGGGCTGTGGTGGCCTTTTGGGGACAGCTTGGAAAATAAGGTGCTAAAGCAAGGTAATTGCTGACCAGCATCCTTTAAGAGATTCTGATACTTGTATTTCTTTAGGTAAGCCTGCTCTGTAGGAATAGCTTCTTGTTTGGCCATGCTTTTCTTTCTGTAACTCTCCAGAGAAAGGCTTTTCTATAACTGACACAGAAAAAGAGTGTTTTTGAAAGTAGCTGCTACTTTGTATTCCTGCTTTTGAAGGAAGAAATCGGCAGAAATTTCCCAAGGTAGAAATCACGCAGAAATCAGCTCATATGTGACTCAGTCTGTGGCATTACTGTACTCAACAGCAATTTCTGTTTCCTGTTGATGCTTTACTCATCTTTGCTTACTTATTAATCCAACCACTGCCTGCTATTATAGGAAGGGTTGCTGCTTCATCCTAAGAGCAAATAGGAAGAATAGAATAATAGGCATTCAGTGTTATAAATCCATCCCCTTCTGTAAGACAAAAGCTGAGGCAATTTTCAAATTAAATTATATGTTTGTAAACAAACCGAAAAGCCCCCACATGCAAAATGAAGTCTGGTAGCATCATTTTGTAATGCAGACGATTTCATGAAATCTTGTGTTTACAAGTGAATGTGTGAACTCGCAGGACCTGACCCAAAGCATATGGGAACTTTTGAGAATCCTCATGTTGACTTAGCATGGACTGCATTGGGTCCACAGGAAGATGAATGTGTTCAAAATCATGTCCAGCACTGAACAAAAGCCTCAGCCATTTGAAATCTTTGGGTTTGGCATGAGAAATACTGTGTGTGAGCAAAGTTCTCTGTGTGATCTGTGCCAGCTTTGCCATCTACCTTCTGTATGGGCACATTACAGGTGCAGGGGATCTGAGGGGCAGCACAGTTGCTGTGATTCTGCACTTGCAGACTACCTGCTGCTGTCACATTCTTCTTACATCTTTGGTTGTTTTAAAACTCAACATTTGTGCTGATTGAAAGATAAAAATTATATTGTCAGCACTTGAAGGAAAAGGCCTGCTTAGTTCTCAGGACAACACAATACAGGGAAAGGAAAGAGACAATATTTGCATTTAAATTCATTCACAGAGTGAAGGTGTCATGGTTACACTCTTAAATGTCACACTGTGCTTACTCTGCTTGTGTCTATTCACCTGGGCAGGATTAACTACCTAGGATGATATTTAGGAATATTATTTGAATATTTTCAAGACCAAGTGGAGGGTAATTCAGAAGCCAGTTTTGAAAAGAGTTGCAAATACAACAGTAAGTATTAATGAAAATAAAAATGAAGAATGCTCTTAATTCTTGGCTGTACTGTGTCAGGGGGTGGCAGACGTTACCTGTCTTTTTGCACCTAGCTAAGGGAATGATAATTTTGAGGAGATAAACACAGCCTGATTCAGTCTGTCACCTATTGTATTCAGGGCAAGCCTGGCCCAGGTCTGGTCATGAATGAATACTGAAACACCAGAGGTTATTCCTTAGTAAACAGGAGTGTTCCCTCACAGGTTCCCAGGTGTCCTAACTCCACACGCCTTAGATCTCTGCTCTTGGAGACACTTGGGAGCTGCTCAGCCCATTTGGCCTTTGCCTTTCAGCTGAATCATTTTGCCCAGTTGCATCTGTGCATGATTGTGTTCTCTCGCTCATTTGGGGTTTCTGGTTGCCCCCAGCCTGTATTTAGTGTCTCATCTTTTTCTACACCACCATAAAATGACTGTTTTTCAAGCATGGCTTTGTCCATGTATTGAAATAAGCAAAATTGTGTTTTATGCTTGGTGCCACAAACAAGCAAATGCATGAATGTGTCAGACCACATTCAGATAAGATCTTGGAGAGGTGCAGGACATACAGAAGTACAACCGTTCCTTAGCAAAACACGGTACTGTCAGGCATATCCCATGTATCTTGCTCAAATATAAGTATAGTGCTTTTGTTTAGTGTTTCCACCACTAAACAAGCCATGATGCTTTTTCAACAATCTACTTCCATAGGGAATTAATGATACTCAGTGCTTTTTCCTAGAACTCTTTTGGTTTTTTTTTTGGAGGGAGGTGTCATATCAATACAAAAGTCCTTATTGACACCAGTAAAGTTTTTACTGTAACACAGAACCAGCCAAAATGCTCCATGAAAGTACATTTAACTTCTATTAACTTTCCCCCTTCTGTGGCCCCATTCCCTTCCTCCCTGCAATCATCATGCTCCAGCTATGGCTGGCCAGAGTCCCCTGTTACACAGAGCACAGTGTGATGCATTTGCACTCTGCCAACACCTCCGTTGTTTGAGGATTTACAAGGTCTGTTTTTAAATGCTCTTGCAACAAACAAAACCATGTACATATTCTGCTTCTGTCCTAACAGCTGTTGATCCTAAATCACAGTGTGAACAGCAAATGAGGTGCTAGAGTGCATGTTTTTCAACATGCTGCTTTAGTTCTGGGATGAAACTGCAGAGCTGGAGTGGAGGATCCTTTCCACATGCTGCAGTGTCCATAAGCAGATTCTGGGCAGCTGGGAAGGAGACCCAGCTGTTTCACAAGACATCTCTGCAGGGGCTGATAGCCAATGCTCTTGACACACGGCAGACATGGACCTCAGGTCTTCATTTCAGGAGAGTCAAGACCAGAAGACCAGCTGTTCAGGTGAGCATTAATACCCTGTGCAAGGTGAGTTGAGTTGCCTGCTGTTTCTGCAAGATTTATGCTTCCTCCTCCCCATGGGCACCTCGTCCCTTTTTCCTTTGCCTTGGCACTGAGGCCTCTTCTTACCACAACAATGACAATGTGCCTATTTCTGAATTCAGCATATTACTGTGGGAACCTTCGGAAAAGCAGTGCTTTTCGTTTTCTTTTAACTAATCCATTTTAAATGGCACATCATTAAACATTGCTAATCAGTGGTTGACCACATAGAAACACTTGACCTTTGCACAAACTACATTCAAAATATTTGACAAAGCCATGCAAAATATTTTCTGTATTTCTTACCACAATTTCTGAAACATCTGACTAGAAACAACATAAAGGAGATGAAGATTAACAGGACTCCAGCAGGATCTGCACAGTAAAATGTCACTTAATGCAGACAATATGTTATCATCTTCCTTCAATGAATGATTTTCCAGCTGTAAGGCTGGAATAAAGAAAAGGCAGGGTGCCCAGTGTAACACAGTACACACCAGCAGCAGCAAATTTAATTTGTTTGTCTCAAAGCGCAAAGTAATGCACTTAAGTAATCCTGTAGGGCAGCAAAGTCTAATTTCGCAGACCTCAGTCTATGACAGTAAGAAATCAGCAAGCAGGTAGATGGCCCTGCTCCTTCTTGGGCACTTTCCCAACATGTATAAATCCCGGAGGGAGGGTATCAGTTACAGGTGGCCAATCCAGCTGACAGGACAGACCTTCAGCCTCTTTGAAGGCAAATGCAGGGAGTAGCTGTAACTCATCTGGTAGCTTTATGTCTGTGCATACCCACAAAATGGGTTCAAGTGGATGTAATATCCAATGAATGAAGGCACAGGCAGCTTTAACAAATGTTCACAATATTATTTCCAACATTTTAAGACTCATCCATACACCTGAATTCGGTTTCTGCTTTCCTCTATGACAAATCTAAACAAGCGTATTCCAGGAAGATACAGTTAATAAGCTGCAGAAAAGAAACAGAGAAACATAACCTTCAGCAATGTTTTATGATAGTAATTTGTAAGCTGGCATTTTGATTTACACCTTGATAAAGATTTAATTGCCTGACACAAAGAAAACCTGTCTGTCATGCTGTGCAGGTGTTTATCTGGAATGACTGGATTGCTTTGGAGATTTTCAGGTAACTTAGCCATTTGGTTTTATTTTCAGCCTCGATGAATGAAGGTGTTGCTTTTCCATTCTCACATTGTGTCTCTCTTGGGTGCTAAAAGAAAAGGTTTGGTTAAGATGTTGCTGTTAGGGGATCTCCTTGTACCTTCTTTGTGAGAAGTGGGACCTTTCACAGAACCAGGCTGTGCTGGTTTTGGCTAGGGTAGAGTTAATTTTCTTCAAACTAGCTGGTTTTGCATTTGTGCTGGAAACAGCGTTGATAACAAATGGATGTTTTAGTTATTGCTGAGCAGGACTTGCACAAAGCCAAGGCATTTTCTGCTCCTCACCCCACCCCACCAGCAAGGACACTGGGGGTGCACAAGGAATTGGAAGGGGACTCAGCCAGGACAGATGACCCCAAATGACCAAAGGGATATCCCACATCATATGGTGTCATGCTCAGCATATAAAACTGAGGGAAAAAGGAGGAAGGGAGGGACATTCAGAGAGCTGACATTTGTCTTCCCAAGTCACTGTTACATGTGATGGGTCCCTGCTCTCCTGGAGATAGCTGAGCACCTGCCTGCCTGTGGGAAGCAGGGAATTAATTCCTTATTTCATTTTGCTTGTGTGTGGAGCTTTTGCTTTATCTATTAAACTGTTTTTATCTTATCCCACAAGTTTTCTCACTTTTACTCCTCTGATTCTCTCCCCATCTTACCAGGGAAGGAGTGTGAGCGAGCAGGGCTGATTTGCTGGTTGGGGGTGAACCATGATACAGGTCCAGGATTTCAAATGAAGGACCACAGTCATGCATTAAAGACACCTTTTTATCCTGTGCCTTCCCTGGATAGTCTGAACATTGGTCCAGACATTGGTATTTCACCAAGAGGAGACTGCCACGTTTCTCTGCAGTCTGAGGGCAAAGCAGTGCTACAGCCACCCACTTTACTCCTTTGGACAACACCAGCTCAGCACCCTCCTCTTTAAATGTGTTGTAATCAAAACTGCAGTTTATGGGAAGTGTTTTGTGGGAATACTGAAGACAAAAGTGCCTTATTGAGGAAGAAAGCAAAAACCACCCAAAGGTCAGACTAAGGGGTGTCTGAGTATTTACAGCTCATACACATCCTGGGCAACAGCAAAAGCTGGTGGTGAGATGGCAGATGGGCTTCAAAGTTATTCTAATGCCCTTTCCTTGAATCATTACATGGGCAACAATCTGTTTCCCTTGTGCCCTTGTCTGTACAGGGCACTCATCACCTGCTTCATTGGAAATGCAATACATTTGTAAATGCATTACCCACTGACAGAATTACTTCTGTGTCTTGCTGCTAGTCATCAGGACCAGCTCTGAACTCAGCAGCTCTTCTGGGACATGTGTCCGCTCATCTGCCTTCCTCGTTCCCAGTGAGCATCCAAAGGGCACTTTAAATATAACCGCAGACTCTGGTACAGAAATAACTCCCGAGACATGACCCTCAGGTCAGTCAAATAAGTGACACTGCAATTCCTTTTGCACTGATTCATGTTAGAAAGTATTTCCCTTTTAGTGAAAAGACTCTGTGAATGCCAATTGCCTGAAGAAAAAGAGCACAAAGCATGAGTACCAGCCAAGCCCTGCTGAGATCTGCAGCCCTTGGGTGACAGATGAGATCTTTGATTTTGCATGCCACGTCTGGCCAGGCTGTGGTTCCCCCCATCAGCAGCTCTCTTAGTGATCAGCTGTACAGTGCCACAGGAGCCACTGGTCGGAAAACCCATTTTTGAATTCCCAGCTTCAGTTTGGTTTCTGAGGGAAGCCTGCAGGGTGGTTCCCACAGGCAGGGGTAGTGCTGCCCACAGGTAGGAGTAGTTCAGGTATCTCGTTGTTTCAGATATCCCACTCTCAGCCAACTCTGCCACAGCAAAACCTTTGCATTGTCTTCACCCGTACATGGGGAAAAAGTTGAAAAAGGTTTCCTTCCTTGGACTGCAGGCCCAAAGCCATCCTCAGAGGCACGAGGAGGCTGGAACACCATGCAAGGCCTGGGAGATGTACATTTGACCCAGAAGCACAGATCCCAGGACTAGCAAGTACCAGTCTAAGGCCAGGTGAGTGAAAGATGCTGCATCACCAAGAAGAAACTCCTTGAAGGTCAGCTGCCGCACAGAGACCTCTGTGTGCAGGCTTTCTGGTCTGGGGGGGCAGGTGTAGCATCTGCATACCCACCCAGCTGGCTCACAGAGACAAGAGAAAGCTGCAGTAAGCCCAAAAAAGTTGCTGGGATGGCTCATTTTCTGCTGGAAAACAAAACTGCCCAGCAAGTAAAGTAGCAGGATAGACACGACACTGCAGTGCCCCTGCAGCGCTGTGCTGACCTTCTTGTGGAACACAGAAGTTAAAAAGCTCTCCATGATCCTATAGCAGAAATGGGAATTTCTCAGCTCCTTAGATGGGAAAAGGACTAAGACGGTAGCAGTAAGTTGATTTAAATATCTCAGAGTAATTCCCATATAAGACCTGCCTTCCATGCTGTTATCAGTGGTCTGTCTTGCTGGGGGCATGAAATAGCCGAGACGCAGCTTTCCTGCAGGATCTCCTGGCATGCCAGAGCAAACTTTCTCGGGACAAAAAGCATCATCCTTCCTTCCTCACAGACCAGGCTGCGCGTATTTCCATCTATTTCCCTTAATGCTCTTCACCAAAGCTGCTCGTGGCGTGCTTGAGCCCTGTGACCATAAAACCAGCGCCCCGGGACACTTCATCCCTTTCCCCTCCCATCCTGGAAGTTTTCCTGCCCCGAGAGGGTGATGAAACAGCGTCCGCTGGGATCCAGCTCCCCGCGAAGCTGCACGGGTCAGTTCTGCCCACGAAGGCGCTTCCATGAGTGGGGTGAGCGCCGGGGAATCCCGGGATGCGGCCGGGGAATCCCGAGGCTGCCGAATCCCGGGATGCGGCCGGGAGCGGGCGCGGGCGCTGCCGCCGCCTGGTGGCCGAGCCGCGGCACTGCGGCATCGATCTCACCCCGTGCCCGGCTCCCTGGAATTCCTAGGCACGGAATCCTGCGGGCTGGAAGTGAGCTCTGAGATTTAAGACCATCGAGTCCAGCCAGGACGGCTGAGCCCACCACTCAACCATGTCCCCAAGTACCGTATCTACATGTCTTATAAATCCCTCCAGAGATGGTGACTCAACCACTGCCCTGTTCCAATACTTGGCAGCCCTTTTGGTGAAGATATTTTTCCTAATTATCCAATCTCAACCTCCCCTAGCACAACTTGAGGCCATTTCCTCTTGTCCTGTCATTTATAACCTGGGAGAAGAGGCTGACCCCCTCCTGGCTACACCCTCCTCTCAGGTAGTTGTAGAGAGTGATAGGGTGCCTTCGAGCCTCCTTTTCTCCAGGCTGAAGGCCCCCAGCTCCCTCAGCTGCTCCTCATCAGACCTGTGCTCCAGACCCTTCCCCAGCTCTGTTTCCCTTGGCTGGATACACTCCAGCACCTCAATGTCTTATTGAGGAGCACAGAACTGGACAGAGGACTTGAGGTGTGGCCTCACCAGTGCCATGTACAGGGGGACAATCACTGCCCTAGTGCTGATGGCCACACTATTTGTGACACAGCCCAGGATGCCATTGGGCTTCTTGGCCACCTGGGCACCCTGCTGGCTCACGTTCTTCAGCTGCTGTCAACCAGCACCTCCAGGTCCTTTTCTGACAAACAGCTTTCCAGCCACTCTACCCCCAGCCTGTAGTGCTGCATGGGGCTGTTGCAGTCCAAGCTCAGGACTCAGCACTTCACCTTGTTGAACCTCATACCATTGGCCTTGACCCATCAATTCAGCCTGTGCAGATCCCTCTGCAGAGTCTTCCTGCCCTCCAGCAGATCAACACTCCTGCCCAACTTGGTGTCAGCTGGAAACTGAGGGTGCACTCAATCCCCTTGTACAGATCACCGATGAATTCCTCCTGCTATATTTTATCTCTTATCACTTTTAAAATTCTCTTTCAACATCTCCCTCTAGGTAGTTCAATGTATTTTGAAATTCTCACCCATGTCTCTTGTACCCTCTCACATTTTATATCCTTCTTTTTTTCTGTATTGGGTTCATGTATCAAGGTTTTGGTAGCAGCAGAGGTGCAGGGGTGGCTTTTGTGAAGACACCAGGAACAGCCCCTGTGGCAGACGGAGCCAGTTCCAGCAGGATGCAAGGAAGATCTGCCACTGGTCAAAGCTGAGCCACAGTTCTCCAGGTGTGGCATCACCAGCGTGGAGTAAAGGGGAAGATCATTCAACTTTGCTACCACTCTAGCCAAGGTGGCTTCACCAGAGACTGTAAGAAATGGAGCTATTCCTGTCAGGCCCACCATTCCAGCCCATGAGGCAGATGCCTGGTGACTGGCAGGAGACAGAAGCGAAGGTAAGCTGTGCAACGTGGGGTTTATATCCACCATGTCAGACAAAATAATTTCCTATGGTCAAAACTGGTCATGAAATATATATTTGTCTGTACTAGAACTGGGTTGGAAAGGTAAGTGTGAAGTTCTCACTTCAGTTACTAAGGTTTAGCATCTCTATATCTGGCACAAAGGCTTTGTGGAAAAAGGAACTATTTGTCTCCTTATAGAGGGTTGTAACCCCCCCACCAGGAATAAATGTGATTCAGTAATTCAGAAGCCAGGATGTGTTATGTATCTCCCTGTAAATCTTCGGAAACAACAGCTTGTTTGTCCGTTTCCCATGAAACTGCTTAGCTGCTTTGAGATTTTGTCTGTAGCACCCAAAATTACTGGCCTTTGCAATCAGTTTCCTCAATGTGAAGGGGTTCTGTAGTGCCCGTTTCTCGAAATCATTATGTGAGATAAGGACAATGGAAGTACCAGGAACTATCTTGATCTCAGGTTCCCTAAATCAAATCAATCCCAAGGATCTTTGTACAGGTTACAAGGAAGGAGAAGTCATTGCTCTTATCACACAGCACAAAGAAGGGCACCTTTAAAGTCACAGAGGGCTAAGACTACACAGCTCAGTCAACACTTGAGAGTATGACTGTTTCTAAAATAATGGGGAAAAGAGAGTCCTATTCAGTCTGTCCTTTCAGGTTTTCCAGTCTAAGCACAATGGATTTCTATTAATTCTATTCAAATAATCAAGCTTTGAATAACACTTTCTTATTGCTACATGTGTCAAAGATATTTTTAACTGTCCCTAAGAAATTTAACCTTGTGGTACCTATTTTAAAAAAGGAAGAACATCGGTGAAAACTAGCAGTTCCTGCCAAAACAGACCCTTTTATAGAAACCTGATGGGTTTTTTTATACACGGACCATACAAACTATTATCAAGTAATCAACAGAAACCATGTTTTATTTAGCATATACTTTTTAATCCACCAGATAAAGCCGAGAAACTTTCTCCATAAATCTAACAGTGGTGTTGAGCATTTTTTCCTTTGGCAGATTTATGCAGTCAATTTATTTAAACATGTTTAACTTCTGGATAGAAGTTATTTTTAAGAACCCAAACAAGACTACTAGTTTATTTTAACAAAAGGAAAACTCAGGAGACTGCACTAGCATTTGTTGTTTTCTGTAACTGAGATTCTTTTTTTATCTAATATTTATGAATATACTGCACAACAAAATCAGTATTCTTGTGTAACTTATTCGTGTACTCCATATTTGAGGAAGGAATTATCAGCATTTTACTTAGTAACTGAATCAAGAAAATTATTCCATCCATATAAAAAGATGTAAAAAAAGCAATCTTCCTTTTTATTTTAGCTGTCCTAAAGCATACATAATATGCACTATCCCCAAATTTCCCTTTGCTTTTACCTTACAAGCGTAGGAAAACACAAGCTCTTTGTTTTGAATTCTCCTCTCTCCTTCTCAGGTAACTCCTACAACTGTTTTTGCACTTCTAGTTCAGTAAATTTTACAGACAGGGTAAATCTACAGAAATAACTTGCACAGCAAAAAGAAAAGCAAAACCAACTTTGTACCTCTGCAGAGCGATCTAGATCCTGGTGGTCTGCTTCCATGGCAAATTCACTGCAGTTAGCTTTATACATAAAACCTTCTAATTTAGAGGGGGAAATGCTTTATTTTGTTATGTATAACTCTTTACTTTTGCCAACAACTAGCAGATATTAAGGAATAGATTACTCAAACCTAAATTTCATTTGGAGCAACATTAATCAAGAGTTCGGGTGTAATTTAGGCAGGAAAAAATCATAGTCCAAGCGCTTTGTCCAGTCTTGGTGAGTCTGTGCTTTTCCATAGCACTGCTACAGACTATTTGATGTTCTGCTTTTGATTTTGCTTCAGATTTACATTATTTAGCTTGCCCTAAATATTTACACCACACTGTAAGTCAAGACTCAGGCAGCCTTATGCCTCATTGACGGTATTTTCCTTTAGAACCCTGGCTCCCTGTTGTCCTATTTTCTTGAACGGATATCGCTTTCTTCCTTTATGGGCCCCTGTTAATTAAAAATACTTCGAATAGTTGGAATCCCACTGTAGCAAAACAGTATGGCATAGCACATAAATTATGCAGAAAAAACCCTGCTGCTAGCATGGATCACTTCCCAGCATTCATAATAACAGGGAGCACGCTGCATTTCTAGCCCCTCTCACCTCTTGTATTGCCTGCTGAGGACACAGCCTTTCCCTGCAGCTCTGCCCCTGCCCCAGCAGTGGGGAAGGGGAAGGGAGATTCCCTTCCCTGGGAATGGAGCTTCCCTTCCCTGGGAATGGGCCACCTCTGCCCACTCCCCCCAAATGCCCAGCCCCTTCTGCTGCTGCTCTGGAGAGTGGGCTGCAGAGATTGTGCACAGGCAGAGCCAAGGTATGAAAAGGACTCTGGTTCAAAGAGCAGAAAGCTGTTTAGACAAAAATAATGGTCTCTTAGCATAAGTACAATTAAATGTGGTCTCTGTAGGGAATAGAGACCAGATGTTACGTGCTGCCTCTTAATTTTTTACTTCTGCAAATTAAAAAGGGTAGGGGGACAGAAAGTGCCTGTGCTCCATAATCCTCTGCCTTTTTAGATTATACTTCAGTGGATTATTCAGATTTACCTGTTTTAGAGCATCCCTACGTATTCTTTCTACTTTTTCTTTTTTATTTTCCTAAGCAAATGATTATCAACATTTTATTTTTCTGTGTGTTTCTCAATTCTCTGGTTTTTTCCTGATGTTTGATACAACAATCTGCAATTTATCTGTAGAACTGCTAGTCAGTTTTCCTGAAACTGGGATGTCATGCATCTTTTCATACAAGCTTGTTTTTGCTCATTATGCTTTTCTGAAAGCTCTGATTCTTCTATAAAAGATTATTTTGTGAAAGAGCCCTAGTGAGGTGATTGAGCATTTTCTTTATCAGTTATTCCCTACCAAATTTGCCTGTGGTGCAGGTTAAAGTCTCTCCCCCTCTGCTGCCAGCTCAGCTATACTTAATCATGCAATTTAGTTTAATGATAATTTATTCCATCTAATGATGCATGAGATGTAAAAACCCCAAAGGAGGAGTTTGGGGAACTGGAAATTAAGAGGTGGAAAAAATCCCAAACCAAACATTCCCACCTTTTTTCCTTGCAAACTCAGCATATCTCTCGCTGAAATTACTGAGACACCATGGAGCCCTGCTTTTTTTACAGTCCCTTGGTGCTGGAATCACACTTTAAATCATTCTCCAAAAGCATGACTTAGTTAACACTTCATTATGCAAGAAGATTTCCACTATGCTGTAGCTGGCAGAAAAATCTGACTTTCCTCATGCATTTTATCCAGCACCCACTTCAAATTAAGAAAATGAGACTTTAAAAGTTTTTGTCTAAAAGGCACATACCTGAATGTCTATTTACCCAAATATCAGTTGTACAAGGCCAATATGTTAAAAGTATGAAAGATCAGATGCCACAGTTAAATTAAGATATTTCTGTCATTTTTTTCCTTTCAAGGTGTAATTATTTCACTGTAGAGCTTTATTTGAAGAGTAGCATGTTTCATCTCAAGGATCACGAATGGCTTGCAGTATAATTTTACAATGTGGCTCATTAAATTAATTTAGTAAGTGGAGAACATGGTTATTTGCTCACATAAGTGTTTTCAAATTGTGCTCTTCAGACTACCAGGTGTCTGAAGTGTCACAGGAGCTGGCACATCCCAGGACCAAATCATCCCTTTCACAGCTTGGATTAGGATGATGGGAGCCCCCAAAACATTTGAGGGTAGCAAGTGGTGTAGGAAAACTGGCAGTCATAATCTTGGTGGAAAATTCTTTTTCAAAAAGCAGAAAATAGACTTAGCACTAGAATAATACTATATCCAGTCCCCAACAACGTTCACACTCTTATAACACTGGAATTCAAGCCTTTGAAAATGTGTGGATACTCACACTTATTTTTTACACCTGATCACAAACCCTTTATTCAATTTTTGCTTCTTTCTTTAAGCAAGGCTCCAATTTGCAATATTTATTGAATTCAAACAGTGAGGTTGTGTGCTAACATCTGACAACATCTATTTTCATTTTGTATCCTTTTAAGGTACAAATTTAAATTGGGAGAGATCCATCTGAAATGGAGAAATAGCCTTGCCATGCTACTGCAAGTGGGCTTAAAATAAAAGAGGGGGAAATAGCCACCCAGAACATTGTCATCAAAACCAGTCCAGCTGCACTATCAGAACATATAAACCTTTATTTCTGCACCTAAGCCTTCTTTTTTGTATCTCTTTCAGCTAAATACAGTGAGACCTCCATGCATTTCAATAGGCATGGACTTATCCAGAAAGACTCCTCAGCCCTGGGCTCAGACCTGTAATAATGTGACAAAGAAATCACGGAAATGTTTTACAGGAAGTGCCATCAAAAAGTCTTCTAGTTCATTTCCCTACTGTAAGTATTTTTAGATCAATTTATATAAAATGTTGAATAAGAAGTGCAGTGAATGTTGTAGAAAATCTATGCTACTCTCATATCATTTATTTTTCATCATGCTAACAACACACAGGGTTTTTTTTCCTCTGATGTGACTGGGTATCAGAAAATATTTCTAAATATCTTTTTTTTATGTAAAAAACAATATTCAAAATAAGACAATTTTTAACAATAGCTTGAAATACCTCTCATTTCAAAATATCACCTTATACTTTTGCAAACTGCCTATACACTTAGGAAGAAACAACTAAAAGGTAGTGCCCAGTCTGTATTACATTTGAAAAACAATTTTAGCCTCAGTTAAATCAGGCTGTTAATTGATTCCATCTCTAAAATTCTCATGACAATGCAGATCCTGATTTGAAAACTGACATTCCCTCCAAGAAAGAAACCCACGTTCTGGTACACACATTTCACACAAATTGAAAAGAGGCTGCCAGAGATGACACAGTAAGGATAAAGCTTAAATTAGGTTCTATTCACATGACTGAGTTAAAATTCTAAGTGGCCTTTCTGGAGAGATAGCACAAACTCAGCTGCAGAGTGCCCTGAGCAAAGTGATCCAGGCTGGCCTGTGTGACTGTGGATTCTGGGAAGAGCCCGGAGCCCTCGAGGGATTTAGGCTGGAAAGTTGAGTCAAGTTGCTTAAGCTCTTATGTCCTCAAGTTTTTTAAATTTTCGAGGCTGGGTACTCCCCAGCCTCTCTGGCAACATGCGACAGCGTGTAACACCCAGCTCCATCCCTGCAGAGCCACAAAACTTCTTTTTCTACTGCTCAGCCGTCCCCATTTCCAGCCCCATCCACTTCCTTTGCACGTGTGAACCGAGTTAGGAATTTCCTGTTCCACCAGTCCGGCTGCCTGCCGTGTACACCCATTTCCCTGCGCTTCAGAATGGACTCTCCTTGTTTTTTCAGGAGGCTGTCCTCCAAGACTGAGCAGTCCCTGTGGCCCTTTGCCCCCCCACAGCACCCTTCCATGAATCGCAGGATCACAGAATGGTTTGGGTTGGAAGGGACCTCAAAGATCACCCAGTGCCAAACCCCTGCCATGGGCAGGGACACCTCCCACTACACCGGGTTGCTCAAAGCTCCATCCAACCTGGCCTTGGATGCTTCCAGGGTTGGGGCATCCCCAGCTTCTCGTGAGATCCTGTCTGCTAGCTGCCTGAACAAGCTGAAGTTCAGAGTATTTAGTGTGCCACTGCTGCTTGTGCTCTCTGCTTCTGCTGCTACGAGCTCCCTTCGCTTCTGAGAAAAAGTAAAATGGTAAGGGAAGAGCCAGTAAAGCTCAAATTGTGCAAAACCACTAATTTGTTAAAATGGCCAGCACTAAATTAGAATTTTAGCGGTTGCATAGTATTGCATCCGATTGCCTTCAGACTGCAAAGGTGGCATAAGCTTACTCCTTGTTTTTCCAAAGGTCAGTTTTCTTCAGGGAGAAAAAAAGGGGATGAAACAGCTGCTGGTTTTTGTGACTGTGATACAGGTGCTTATGACCTGGGAAAGAGGAAAGAAGAAAATGTGGCCAGTCAGATTCTCCATTCTTGTGTCTCTGTGCTTGATGTAATGGTATGGGTATTTATGCCTGAATACTTTTAGGTTGCTTTGAATTTCTAATACCCTGAGATCTGTCAAGAGATGTGCTGACCACTCCTTGAGTTGTAACATTCCTCAGCAGATTCTTTACCAGCTTCCTCTACAGCATTTCAGTGAGAGTAGAGGAGACCTGTTTCCACCTTCCAAATGGAGCACCCGAAAGTTATCTGCTTTCTATCATATGATGTGGCAGGACATAATTTGATCTGCTTGCTCTCTTTTAACCCTCTCTCTCCTTCTCCGCATGTGATACAGAACTGCCTTTCCTTCTCTCTTCATCAAGGGTTTGTGTGTTGCCTATCTCTCAGGTTACCTCCAGAGAGGAAAGTTTTCTGGAGGGAAAATTTCACATACAATTAAGAGATTTGGTTCTGAAACTCCTCGAAGAATAAATGTGCTTTCCATCCCCATTGAAGGATCTTTAAAAAAAAAAAATCTCTATATGCGTAGATCTGCTCATCTCAGGATTTGAGGACACGTATTTTTATTTTAAACAAAAGAAGTGTCAGGCAATTAAAAAAAATTATCCTAATGCTGAAATTGGCAGCGATAAATATGACCTATTTGGGACTTATTCAAGTGACTAGTAGAGCTTTTAAAACATACTCAGTATTTCAGCTATTTACATAAACTTTGACTGCATGCTATAGAAGCCTTCCTGTTGTGGTTCCAGTAGAGCACAGTTATTTGAATTCATTCCTTGGGCAGTTCTTCTCAGGGTCAGTTTGCAATAGTTTCCCCATTACTGGAGGAACCTGCAGAGCTCCCAATGCAGATAAGTGACCACGTTGCATCAGGTTTAATGCAACTTAACTGACTCTGGCTTCCCCAGAGCTGCTGACCCTTGTGGGAGCACTGAGCGCTGCTTCCTGTGATAACAGCAAAACGTCAGGGAGGGAAGCTCAGAGACAGGCATTTCTGCTGAGGAGAATCAGTTATGTCAACTCTCAACCTGAGCTCAGTAATATTCTCCCTTGCGTTGTGGGTTTTCCACAAGGATCTCCCGGTTTGTTGAAGGAATAACCAGGCTTGAGGGGGAAAGGCTGAAGGTGGTATAGTAACATGTCAACCCCCTTTTTTCCACGTTATAAATCCAACTGCCTAGGAGGAAACCACCTCGTGACTCGGAGTACTTGAGGATAAACATTAATAATAACAAATTCTAATTGGTCATTATTGCTTGAACAGAAAATATCGGATTTCATTTTCACCAGGAGGAAATGAAAATGTCATGTACTGTAATATGACAAGCATGGAATTTACAGTAGTGATACGTACTTGTAATTACCTTTATATGTGTAAATGCACACAAAGCAGAACACCAGGGAGGCTGTTTTACAACAGATTTAATCAAGAGAACATCTACGTCTCCTCATAAACTTTCTTAACCAACTTTGAAAAAAGAATGGAGTTGATTAGACAGGTTAATGGGGTGATGTCTTTATAAATGACAGATGGCCACGTTAGAACAGAAAGTTGTTCACTCTCCATTTTTTATTTTATTTTACTTATGAGACTATTTTACTTTTTTTTTTTTACTTATCAAAACATTGCTCATACATTTTTGATTAGCAGTGGTTCACTGGAAAAAAAAGCAATTTCCAATGAAGCTGAACTTTTAGCTCGATGGATGTTGTCATTATGCTTAAGTGGCAATAATCAAAACTAAAATACAAAATGAATTTTTTGGAATTCCAGGTCCTTATAAACATCCTGACCTCCCCGCATTGGCCTGCAAATGGAGAAAAGTGCTTACAGATTTGCAGGCTCATAAGAACATAACAAAGGAGTGGAAACATGCAGAAGAAAGCTAGCTTTTTTTATGTAAGGGGAAACCATTACTGGTGAGTTTGGCAGAGTAATTAAAACCTTAAAACTCAAAAAAAGGCAAGAGTTAGTTAGCAATAATAAAAAATATTATTATAATGCAAAATTAGCTATACTTGGAAAAATAATACCCACCCTGGGCACCTTGGAATTATCAAAGTGTAGGATGTGGAATAACCTAGGTTGTTAATCTTCCCGCAGATATCTGAGGTCTCTGGGAGTGGATCACACCAAGAGTGTTAACTGAAGGAGGATTCACTGACTTCTTACACGAAGCCCTCTGGCCTGAAGGGGAGGATGTGCAGTACCTGAAGTTGCTATTGAAAGCCACTGTGGCAGCAGCAGCTCTTGGCTCTTTCCTGGGTAGCATGTTGCTTGCCAGTGGTCTGTGTGCCACCACTGGCCTGTGCCATGAGGTGTGAAGCTCTCTCTGAAGATTTCCAGTGCCTATTAGGCTCTTAGATAATCACAACTGTGCAATAGTTTCTGCAGAAATCTCCCACCTCTCTTCTTCTCCCATATGAAAAAATGTCCATTCCTGAAATGGACCATAAATTAAGAAAATAAGATGTGCATTGCTAACCTTCTACTCTTTTCCTCTTCCTTTGGCAGTTTTCACTGACCTGAAGTGTGCAGCTTCCTCATCTGGTGCAGACAGTTGTTTAAAACAATCCTATTGAGCATCTTTCTGGCCTTCCATACATGAATGTGAAAACCAAAGTCTTCCAGGAATGTTTTCTCTTGAAAATTTCTCAGTAAGTTTAGAATTTATGAGAACCACGAGACTAAGTTTTGAAAAATCTCTGGATAGTTGGGGCCTTTTTGCATTTGTCAGGATTTCAGTTCCTGATTCAGTGCAAGGAAACAATCCTTAAGTACGTTTGTGAAACTCTGCAGCAGATAGCAGCAATGAAAGATGGTTTTAGATACTCAGTCAGGATAATGTGGCTGCAGTGGGTCATAGTCTGGATCAGAATTCATGCAAGCTTTTCAAATGCTAGGATACTGCCAGGCTTTGTTGTGTTTTTTGAGTTTTTTTAAATAAAGTACAATAGCATATCACAAGTTTAGTTTCATTTATCTGGGCATGTGTAAATCAATAGTTTCCATAACTGTGTCTAATCCTCATTAAGAGAAAGATCTGCTTATCCCTGAGGCAGGTGAGTAGGTGGCTGGCAGCTGCAGAGATATAGTGGTCTAGCATTTACTAATAACATTATGAACAGCAGTTTGGGGTGATAATTTGACATCATATTTAAGTCACTACACAACTCCATCGACTCGTCCCACAATTCGCCTCTCACTAACATAAAGAAGATAAAATTCCTCCCAGAGTATTCATCCAGGAAACAGCTGTGACTGGCTTTGTGTTCCTGTCTGGTGCTTCCACAGATTAATTGCTGTAACGTCAGTGGCACCTCTTTCAGTGTATTACCATCTGGTCAAGTGTTGCAAGACCAAGATGGACATAATGCTACAGAAATTGTTTAGATCTACCTTTGCTCAATTCATTCCTTAATTCTATGTCCAATCCCTGCTGCCAGATTCCAGATTTTCCCTGGAGCTCCTGTCTCCCCAGAGTCAGCTAGATGTTCACAGCATTTTGAGGTGGAGGTACCTTTTTTTTTCCTGTTTTCATTTTGGTGCTAACTGGAGTAATCGGATCAGCGGTGAATCGCTGGTTTCATAAATCTGGTGGGGATAGGATATAGGGGATAATACAGAAAGGATTATGTAAAAGATTTGTATCTTGAGGAAATACTGGCTTCCACAGTGCCTGATGCTTAACAGTAAGCTACTGTCTTTCAGCACCTGGCTGCCCTGCACAGTAGTCAGTTTGAGTGCCTTGATATGCAAAATACCACAGCTAATCTAGTCAGACAATCCTTGATCACTTTGTGACTTCTTAAAGGAAGTAAAGACGTAAAAGAATGTTCCTCGGTACACGACTGATTTGATAATCTAAAGAAAGGCACTGCAGTTTGGAAGAGGTTGGTAAATGCTGCAATCTTTCTAAATATTTTATTCCTGTTTGCTTTCTGTTCCCAAAGCACTGATTCCCCCGATTCATTACTGCTCTGTATGGATTGTGTCCCTGAACACTTCCTTGCCATTGATCCCTGTTTCTATTAAAACAGGGTCCTTTCTTTCCATTCCTTTCACTTTCCGCTGTTCCCTCTTCTGTTTAATTCACCTCATTATTTTGATACCATCCCTTTCTTACAGAACATGAGGTTCACCTTCCCTTCCTTGACCGGCTTATCCTCCCATACACAGCCCTATTAAATTTCCTCCCTCCAACAGAGCCTCCTCCCTCTGAATCCTACACAAGCATTAATTCAGGGGGAGCTTTATTGAAAAGAAAATGAGATAGCAAAAAAAAAAAAAAAGTGTGATGGATAAAATTAAAAGGAATTAATAGTTATAATAGGAAAGTTTCAGGTGAGCCAAAATTCATACAGCATCCAAAATGTACATAGGCTCATTTAAAAAGAAGAAAACCAAATCCAGCATGCATTTTCAGAGACATCCCATCCCCCTTATTTTTTTTCCTTTTTGTGTAGCCACCAGTTGCTACGCAGTCCCTGGGAAACAATGACTTAGCTGAAATCCTCAGGCTTGTCTGTTCTCCTCTGACTGTTTTTACTTCAGTGTTGTGATCCAAAGAAGTGCTAAGAGCCAGAGGGAGATTATACACCTTCGTTGCTCCTTACAGGAGCATCTCTAATCCTTGTTCAAACTGTACAATAGAACTGAAAGACTGAAGCATCACGATATGTACCAACAGTGAGCTGTTTCCATAATAATGATGATAATTCAAGTTTTTGTTACTCATTCCTTTCTGTTGTGCGGCACAGGCCCGTAACTGCACGTACTCCACAGATCTTAATCCAGCCTCTGTGAGAAGCAATTTGTTGGGGATTTCAAAACATCCTCTGAGATCATACTAGAGTTTTATGCAGAAAACCTCTCATAATCCCTCGCAAAACTCTAATATGGAGCTATTTCTGGATCTTATGCTTCTTTTGGAGCAGACTTGGCTGGAGAGTTTGAGCGGTACGTGAGAAACAACTGCGGTGCCAGCCGTGTGCAGTGAGGGATGGGTACAGCTGCAGCCAGGTTGGGAGCAGCTGCTTCCACACAATCCTTTGGGTCCAGCACGGCAAGGTCAGCACAGGTGCAAAGACACCTCCCTCCAGCACACTCCGCGAGCTTACAGACATCTGATCTGATGAATGTGGCATTTAAACTTGGCTTTTCATGAGGAGGGCCCTAGTGAAGAAATGTGACTTGCAGTGTCTTCTGCTTGCTAATGCCATGCACCTTTGTTTTGCCCCAAAACAACATAGGGTTTACTACCAAAGCAGAAAACAAAGCAAACATGTCTTGCAGTGCTGCCAGAAACTGGATTCTTAAGGGACTTTCACAACAATAGTTATGTCTTTTAGTACAAATGAGGGAGCGGCAAAAAGAGTAACAAAATAAGGGTGCAGACTCAAAAGGAAAAGTGAGTGCTCATTAAAAGTAGTGTACAAAGAGATGTTTCATAAATTTATTCAGGATTTGCTGTGGTAAAAGTTCCTGAGGTATTTCCTCATACAGGTTGGATAGTGTAAGGAATTACACTGACATTTTGAAGACCCTAAAGGAACGAAAGAGATGAGCTAAAGCAGCTTTTCAGCTCAGTACCTGCATAATTTCCTTAGAGAATGGAAATGCATTTTCCAATGGCACCTGGCTGGGACTCATTAGGCATTCATTTATTAATTCTGTGTTTCTAAAAACACTGATAGCAGCAATCCACCAATGATGAACACGTGATGCTGACAAATGAAGAGATACACTGATTGCACCTCTAAACAGAAATGAGGAAAAATCACCATATGCATTCTAAAAAAAGTAAAATTCTACCTCATAAAAAAAGGCCTGAAGTATGTTTAAAAAATAAAACAGTACCAAAGGCCTTCACACCTAATCAAAAGAAAGCTTTCTCTTCAGTCGAGGCTAATCTTGACTGTGGGATGACATTCCTCTCTTGAAGTGCTATGCTCTCTGTAGAAACTGAGAGCACATCTCATATTTAAGGTCAACAGTATTTAAAAGCAGCTTTTTAATTTGGATTTTTATTTCTAGTCAAGGGTTTTTAAAGAAGCTCTTAACCACAGAATCTTAGAATCATTTGGGTTGGAAAAAACCGTCTGAGATCATCAAGTCCAACCCTTAACCCAGCACTGCGCAGTCCACCACTGAACCATGTCCCCCCGTGCCACATCTACATGTCTTTTAGACACCTCCAGGGATGGTGACTCAACCACTGCCCTGGGCAGCCTGTGCCAATGCTTGACAACCCTTCCATCCTAATATCCACCCTAAACCTCCCTGGCACAACTTGAGGCCATTTCTTCTCCTCCAATGCTTGAGATCAAGATAAGGAAGCATTCTGTCATAAAAAGTTATAAAATTATTTGTTTTTTTCTTTTCCCTCATTTTGCTTAAAGACAGAGTATTTAATTGCTAAAATATACTTAACTCAAGACTTCTTCTGAAAGTGCTTGGTGTCACGAAGCCCTCCCCAAACCTGAACAAAACTGAACCCATCAACTTATTTGAACTGTGTAAGCAAAATAAAGTTAGGAGTTATTGTGGGCACTCGCTTTCTTATCCTATATGAACTAAATGGGGGCTTTTACATAAAAGATCTGATCCATAAGCACTGTTCAGATTTATCTGCAGCAATTTAAAAGGGTAATGACTCCAGCTGCCAAAAATTACTCTTACAACAGATGCAATGAAGCTGGCAGTGGGTCTGTTCCTCAGCTGCTGTACTTCACTCCCACACTAGCTATTAATGCACATTGAAAAGATACCCCCAAGACTTCTCTCCCTTCAGCTCTCTCAGCCTCTCCTCCTACACCAGATGCTTGAGTCTCTTCACCAGCTCTGTGGCCTGCCACAGGACCTGCTCCAGTATGTCCACGTGTTCCTTGTACTGGGGAGCCCAGCATGGGACACAGCAGGTCCAGTGGGGTCTGATAAGGGCTGAATAGAGTGTTCAAAAGATTTGAATAAAGCTTCTAAACCAGCACGTATGGTAGTATCTCAAAGATTATTTAAACAGAAAGTATATTTTTCCTGATATGGACTTTAGAGACTTTACTAGTCCTTTCCATAAAATCTTAGGGGCTTCAGTCCCAATCTGAAGTTTAAGTTCATTACTAATCCATGCTTGGTGATTTTTCTTTTGGGTTGTAAGGCCTAGAGAAAATATTTTTTATTCCCTTAGCTCAACATTTCCACTTTGATTGTGGAAGGTAGAACCAGCATTAAACTTGTAACCACACTAGGGAAGCTCAGGACAAAGGATTAAGACAAGGTTTATTCCCAAGTCTCAGCTATAGTTTAAATAACTTTTATCTAACATAGTCTGTTTCTCCAGATCTTTGGTGGTGGGTTTTTGGCATGGTTGCTTGAACATAAAACCAGCCCAAATGAAGAACAGACCACCTGGGGATTTTAACAGTGGTCTCACATGGCTCAAAAATCAAATTAAAACAATTGTCTTTGGAACCCCGAGCTGGCAGTCTGCTGAGCTTTACCTGCTTTGACTAATGCACATACCCCACTGCCTTTAACAATCAAGACCAGTCAAGAAGTATTTATTTATCTGTAAGGAAATACAGGAAGACCTGACAGGATTCAATGTGACAATGCTGTCTGCACTGGCAAACTGTATTTGCTGGCTGTTGGACTATGCAATTTAGATGAAAACATCTGATACCCATTAAGATGGATTTTTAGAATTAATTTTATTCTATTTATTTTCTTTCCAGTGTGATGTTAAAACAAAGAAGAAAGCAAAAAAATACTAAGAACAAATGTTACATTCTAGTTGGACAGCAGGAGAGGCCACAAATAGAACTCATGCTCCGAGTCACTAGGTACGTAAAAAATTGCAGACTTTATTTCATTTCTGCTTTTGCCTGGTGGCAGAGAACCTAATGAAAAACTTGAAGGCCAACCATGAAGACAGGGAATACATAAAAGCAGGCAGGTAAAACTCATGTGTGCAAATGTGTAATTAGCCAGTTTAAAGGCTCAGATAAAAATTATATCTTCCTTACGAGAGGGCAGACAATACTTTAGGCTACAGGTGACTCAGAAAGACAGGGAAGCTCAAGCAGTAGATGTGAGGAATGTAAACCATGCATAAGAAATGCTGGCAGCAGCAAACTCTAAGATTAACATTTCAAGATTACACAGTGTGTGTATAACCACAGAAGCTCACTGTAGCTTCATAGAGGCTGAAGTGTCAGCACTACTGTTCTAAACATTTCTGATTCTGAAGAATAAACTGCAGATGTTTGCTGCTCAAATTAGAGATCAGCATCTCTTCCTAATAACATGTATGTATGTAACTAAGGGAAATGAGGAAAGAAAGGGAAAAAAAGAGCGTAGTCCTCTTTTAGGAGTGGAAATTCAAACAGGAGAGCAGCTATGAAATATTCTAGTCTTGACACACACTCTACAGATAAAAGGAACAATGTGAGAAAATTATGTAGGAAGGGAATGGAACAAGCACTGAAATGGAAAGTGTTGTAGAGTGTCTTTTATTTTTTGGCCAAAGCCCATGGGAAGTTTAGTACCAACACACACAAAGTATGGCATTCCCAAATCAGGGCACAGGCAAGTTAAAATTTTATTTAATAATAATGGTAATAATAAATCCACTTAGTTTAATAGTTAATATTAAATATTAAAATCATATTTAGCATACTTATCAGGAACACTGCACATCACTTCGGAAAAACTGTGGTTTGAGTTTGTTTGTGCCTTTGTTTCGTGTATAAACACAATCAGGGAGGTGTACATGCAAACACCTCTGTCTCAAATACCGTGCAGTATCAAGAATAAGGTGCAATTTTTATTTCCCAGGCAAAACACTGGTAAACGTCCTTGGAGTTTCTTTAGTGCCAGATTTCAAAATGCAGGAATTGTTACCAATTTAAAGAGTCATTCCCTTTCCCACTATAAAATTAAATAAATGTCAGCTTTTTAAATCACAGAGGATGTGAAGTGTGAAAACGCACATATAGATTTGTTTTCGATATCTGTTTGAGTATCTGCAAGTTCTGCTCGGATCCCTGAGATGATCCTCCCTTAGGAAATCTTTGCTGCTGCCATGTTGGCTCTGAGGCTTTGCTAATGAAACTCACACTTGCCCTCGTGTTAAACAGCTGGTACGAGACCCCACAGCCTTTAGAAGCGTGTCTAATCCTTATTAACACAAGCAGTCTCCTTAAAAAACGCTGGGCTGAAGACTCCTTGAATGAAAAGTTCGGGGGAACAGACCCTCCTACTTCTTTATTAACAGATACTCGGCTTAATATCAAACGGACTCATTTGAGAGGTCAACCAAAAGGCTCCTTGTGTCCCAGCCGGGATAGGATTTGTAGCTCAGGTCGCCCTAGGAGGAAGCACAGAAAGGGCACCACTTGTCGGGGGCTTCTTTTTGGCACTGCCGCCCCTTCGGTGGGAGCTTGTGGGCTGGGAAACCGGGATGAGCGGCGCGACCCTCCCAGGCTCCCAACCCGGGGGAAGACAGCGAGTTTTCCTCCTCTCCTCCTGCGCCTCTGGTTCCTCAGCTCGGCACGTCGGGGCGGTGTCTCGCTGGAGCCGCATCCGCGCCCCCTGCGCTACCACGGGACCGGGACGAGAAGGAGGAGGAGGAGGGATGCCCGCCCACGCTGGAGGTTTGGGTGGGGAAGGGGCTCAGCCGCTTCCCTGGGATCGCTCCAGGAGCGGCAGGAGCTGGAAAAGCTCCTGTTCCCCCCCATCCCAGCACAGGCGCTGCCTGTGGCGCCGCGGTTTTCCTCGGGGTTGGAGCGGCGAACACAGCTGGGGACTCGCGGTTTGCGTGCGGGCTCTTTTATTCTCAACAATAACAATAATAATAAAAAACGACACCAAACAAACGAACAAAAACAAACCCGAAAACCCCCACCCCCCTCTAAAAATTGGTCGCTTCAGGAGCGGCAGGCTCCAAGCAGTTCTAGAACTCGGCCCTAGCGAGGCCACGTCTGGACTGCTGTGCCCAGTTCTCCAGCGGGGACCGCAAAGATGGGGAGGGGTCTGGAGCATCTCTGTCATGAGGAAGAACTGGGGGACCTGTGTCTTCTTTAGTTTAAAGAAGCGAAGACTGAGAGGGGATCTCATCAATGCATATAAGTATCTCAGAGGCGGGTGCCAAGAGGATGGTGCCAGACTCATATCAGTGGTGCCCAGTGACAGGACGAGGAGCAATGGCCATAAACTGAAGCACTGGAAGTTTCACCTCAACATGAAGAACTTCTTTACACTGAGGGTGGCAGAGCACTGGAACAGGCTGCCCATGGAGGTCATGGAGTCTCCCTCTCTGGAGACATTCCAACCCCACCTGGACGCGTTCCTGTGTAACCTGCTCCAGGTGAGCCTGGTTCATCTCCGGGGGTCCCTCCCAACCCTAACGATCCCGTGAACAGCACAAATAAAGTTTGGGGCAAGCTGTTGCACCGGCCGGATGCCCCACAGGTGAGCGGCCTGCCCGAGGAGGCGGGGGGCGCTCCCTGAGGCGAGGGGATGCGAGTGACGGAGCAGCTCCTCTGTCCCCTCTGTGCTCCCTTATCCCCCTCATCCCACCTGTCCCCTCTGCGCTCCTGTGTCCGCCTTACCCCCCCCGTCTCACCTGTCTCCCCTATCCCCCCATGTCCCCC
>VWZF01006547.1:916892-1074392 GCA_013396755.1 Sclerurus mexicanus
GGGGAGCGGGGCAGTGAGGTTCAGGGGGAGCGGGGCAGTGAGGTTCAGGGGGAGCGGGGCAGTGAGGTTCAGGGGGAGCGGGGCAGTGAGGTTCAGGGGGAGCGGGGCAGTGAGGTTCAGGGGGAGCGGGGCAGTGAGGTTCAGGGGGAGCGGGGCAGTGAGGTTCAGGGGGAGCGGGGCAGTGAGGTTCAGGGGGAGCGGGGCAGTGAGGTTCAGGGGGAGCGGGGCAGTGAGGTTCAGGGGGAGCGGGGCAGTGAGGTTCAGGGGGAGCGGGGCAGTGAGGTTCAGGGGGAGCGGGGCAGTGAGGTTCAGGGGGAGCGGGGCAGTGAGGTTCAGGGGGAGCGGGGCAGTGAGGTTCAGGGGGAGCGGGGCAGTGAGGTTCAGGGGGAGCGGGGCAGTGAGGTTCAGGGGGAGCGGGGCAGTGAGGTTCAGGGGGAGCGGGGCAGTGAGGTTCAGGGGGAGCGGGGCAGTGAGGTTCAGGGGGAGCGGGGCAGTGAGGTTCAGGGGGAGCGGGGCAGTGAGGTTCAGGGGGAGCGGGGCAGTGAGGTTCAGGGGGAGCGGGGCAGTGAGGTTCAGGGGGAGCGGGGCACCGCGGGCTGAAGCAGAGCCGCGTTGTCCTTCAGGGCTGCGAGCACCTGCCCGGCGCTGCCCGCCCTCCCCGGCTCCCGGGGCACACACCCTGCCCGCCCCCGCCGCCGAAGGAGGAGGGAAGGACGGACGGAAGGAAGGACGGAACGAAAGGAGCTGTGCCGCCGCTTCACCCCCCGCCTGCCCAGGTGTTTCCCTGTTCCGCGGAGCTGGGAGCCGTAAGGCTGCGGTGAGCTGGCCATGGCGAGCGGAGGCAAACAAGTCGTGCAGCCAACAGGTGATGAGGGAGGAGGAGGAAAAGAAGGAAATGCCGGCGAAGGGGGAAGCGTGCTGCAGCCCCTGAACCCGGGGGTCCCCATCCGAGGCATCAAGATGAAATTTGCGGTGCTGACGGGGCTGGTGGAGGTCGGCGAGGTGTCCAACAGGGACATAGTCGACACCGTGTTTAATCTGGTAAGTTGTCTGCCTGGATGGCAAAAAAGGGCAGCACGGGTGTGCAAAAGAATCCCACGGGTTTTTTTTGATGTTATCTTTCTGTTAGTAATTTTTTACATGCTTGCTGGATTTCAGCCGGGTTGTTTTTGCTTATCACAGAAGCTGAAAAAGAAAAAGCATGTGAGCCTCTAAATACGCATACTTAAACTTGAAACAACTCTAAACAGCATCCTCCTTGGTTTGCTTCAGAGGAATTGCTGCTTTATTCGGAGCTGGGAAGTGTATTGTTGTGTTTAAACATTTAACAGGCGTGCTCAACAAGAAAGTTAAATGTTAATTTAGTAACTCCAACTGTCGTAAAAACACATTGTTGTTTTAAGTCTAAACAATTTTTCCAGTGAAGATGTTTACACCTCTCTTTGCTTCCCATTTGCTTTGGAAACAGGCACAGCTTCCCTGTATGGGGCGTGAGGGTTTCAGGGAGCAGTCCATTCAAATACATTGCAGTCTGCTTGTCTGGAAGAGCTGAATGTGGTTTCAGTGTCCATTTTTTATTAATGAATCATGGAGTCAGCCGTATTTTTTGAATACCACATGGATGTATTTAATACTTCATAACAGGTCTTAGCAAAAATTGAAGATACAACTTTTCCTGCTGAAGCTACAGAGATGAGATATACCACTGAACTTCTTGGGCTAATTGCTTCAAGTTGCAGTTTAAAGCAATTAGGCTGGGTGGTAATGTTTCTTTGAGGAGAACACACATTGGAAGAAAAACTGTCTTTACGTTTACAAAGATACTCTGGGATTTACCAGAGGTCTTAAAGATCTCTAAAAATACTTGTTGTCGCTCCTTCTTCTTTTAAGTGAGCAGCTTTGACTATAAAACAATGTGGTTTCTGACAAACCAGGAAGTGAGAGCATGTAATAGTATAAAGCTGGGTAACAAGGATAGTTGAGGTAAAAGTCATACTGTTTTTTTAAATGCTGTTTGCATTTCAGTTATGTTGTTAGTAGCATTCTTTGCTACATGCAAGTTTTAGTGGCCACTAAATATTAGTGTGCTGTGTTTGTTTAATGTTTTTCAGTGTTATCTGCTTGGGTTATGGTGAATGTTTATGTTTTGAATATTTTTGTATTAGCAATGTGGTGCTCTGAATTCTTGGATGAAAGCTTCAGTGCAGAGGAACTGAAGTAGTGACAAAAATAATGTGCATATCAGAGTTTTCACGGATGCTTCAAGTATGAGGAAGTGATTTAAGTTATTTGAAGTCCCCTTGGCAACTGGCCTGGAGAAAACCCAGTGCTCAGATATATGGATATGATGTTGAAAAGGAAACTCTGGTGACTAGCTTACTATTTAGGACACTTGTGTGAGAGGACATTGTTCATGAGTATGTTAGATTTTACATTGCTTCTAGCATGTGATTTTTGCATGGTGTGCTGGAGGTGTGTTTTATGGCAACAGAGGAAGGATTTTCAGCAGAATAATTAAAAGTGTAAAAACTCCTTAATTCCTGGGATTCCTGTTTGACTCCATTTCAGACAAGAGAGGAGTAAAAAATTTCATCTTAATTCAGAGAATCCTTGATTTAGCTTTTAAGAGGTCTGGAGAATTTGACCTGTGGACTGCACATTCCTGGATTTTCATTTCCCAAGTAGATAAGGAAGAGTTTCTGGCCCTGGAAACTTTTGAAACTGTGATCTCACTTTTTCTGGGAGTGAAGCAACATCTCTGAGAAGATTCCTCAACCGTTTCAGCACACCTGCCTGCAATGAGGGAGACTAAAGGTCATGCTCCTGCCCCACATTATTGTATGAGTTGATAGGCATCGTGAAACAACCAAGAGTTTGGTAGGGCTTTTTTTGGTAAAGACTGTTAAGCTGATTTTTTTAGTGTAGTTTTTTGGGATGTGAGGTGTCCCTATAAAGGAACACTCATTCATCTGTCACTGAGTTCTGTCTCTGTTCAGTTGTTAGCTGTGACCACTTCATTTCATCAATTAATACCTCTGAAATCACACTGAACAGAATTTAAGGCATGTGAAGTATTGGTTATCAGTGGCATGCTTACTCTTCTATGTGTGAACAGAAAATATGTAACTTTCATATGAAGCAGTGATTCTTAGCCATGGCTTTTCTGGTAGTTTGTTTCCCAATAGCTTGCAGAGCGAGTTCACTCCTGTGTGTGCAGGTTCAGCTGGGAGTATGAAAATCATGCTGCAATCTGTTCTTACTAATGGGGTTAAGCCCAACGTATCCCCTTCTCTTGGGTTTCACTCTGTTTGGTGACTCAAAGCTGCACTACCTCAGGGATGTGAGCAGAAATCAGCTACTCTGCTTCTTGTGCTTTGAAAAGAGGACACAGGGCATTCAGGGGATTTTTTGATTGCTAAAGTGACAAGTGAGGTGTTTTTAGGCCAAAGGGCGAGCAGGGCCAGACAAATCTGTGTTGAAAGGTGGTTTTACATACTTATTCTTTATAGCGTAACCATCCTCAAATGTCAAGAGTTTATATTTTAAAAAGGGCTGTTAGCTGACCTAACTTTCTTGAGAAAGCATCTAGCTCTTAGTTATGCCCTCCATGCTTGCTGTAGCATATCGAGGTTAGGGGGAATTCCTTTCTTTGTGATGGAGAGTGAAGAGAAGCCCAAAATGCTGTCTAGATGTGTCTCATCTTTAAGTATTTAAGAGGTGGTTGTGCTCTATGTGGGAAAGACTCAGAAGGTCAAAAATCTGAAGAGCACGGTAATTGACCTGCTGCTTATTGAAGAAATTTAAGCTCCTGGAGTCCTGATTGCTCAAGCAAATAACTTGTGCAGTTCAGCAGTGTTGGGTCTTGGAGCTGAGAACCACCTGTAACGTTTTCTCTGTCCAGCAGTGTAAGAAAGTGCTCAGGGAGCTCACTTTCAGCATGCATCAAATACCTAGTGGTCTCATTGTCTTTGGAAATTGTGTTCTTAGAAATATTTGAATTGATCTGTTTTGTTTTGGGCAGTATTTTTGTTGAACATAGTTTTCCAGACCATGTTAGATATGGCTTTGTGTATTTCAGCACCTCTTAAAATTGAAGAGGGAAATACGAACTTTAAAGAAGCTGATTATTCTGTGAAAAAACTTTGAAAACGCATTTTTTTCCCCCCATATTAATCTGTTCTGTGACTTTTTTGAGAGAATAAGCTACGTTATGTATATATATTCCTCATGCATTGTGGGTTTTATTTTTAACTGACTTTGGGCAACCCCCTGAAATTCCTTTGTGTACAAATCAGGTGAATTTTTGTGCATTACCTCATATTTGCCCTCCCTCCCCCCTCAGTTTATTAAAATAAAATAAACCTACTGATAGGAGATGATAGAATGAAAATTACTTATGGTGGGATCTGCTACTAACTTAAAATAGTTACATGTTTTTCGTAGTAAAACAGAAAGACAAAATGACTCCCCTTTAAAGAAGAAACGTCTAGATGGAGCAGTAGAAATAATTCAGCAATTAGCAAAACTTAGATTTTTAGGATCTGAAGTTCTCAGGTGTAGAATATGAAATCTGTTCTGAAGGCTCCATAACCTGCATTGGAAATACAAGAAGTCCTTCCTGGTCTTTTCTAGGTTAAAGTTTGGGTGGCGCTTCTGGTCTCCTCTGTTCTAAAAGGGTTTGTGTTGTATCATATGTCAGTGTTGTCTTGTCCAAGTTTTTGCACGTTTCCTGTTTGTATATAAATAAACTGAGACAACTGGGCGTCCTTGTTTTTCAGTAGGTAAAGGGCTCTCACGGACCAGTGTTTTGTTCATCATGTATGTTGTATGTCCAGGGTTAACTGTGCTGCATTATTGGGCTTGCAGAGGGACGTGGATATTTTGGCAAAGGTCTGCTTTACTTCAAGCAGATGATGGTGCAACTATTGCCCTCTGTGGTGTTGGCATAATTCAGTTTGGGGACTTCATGGCAGAATTTACTTGGGTCTCAAATGGACTAGTGTATAGAGAGAAAATAGTCTTTCTGCTCTTCTCTAAAGAAATGCTATGCCTTGCTCTAAGCCAGTTTTGTTTTAAAAAGCTTTTAGTGCTTCTAATTGTGTTATTGAATATAGTATAGATTGCTCTTTGATTTGGTTCAATTTTTTTTCCCTCGGTCTGTGTTGCAAAGGCTTGTTTTTTAAATATGTTCTTTCTCATTGGTGAGGGGAATGTGCTCTTACTTCTGATTCTGTTCATGGATCAGGAAGTCCTCCCCAAGAGTTCCCTAGTGCAAATGAGGAAAATATTAATTTTCATTACCTTTGGAGAAAAAATGATGAGATCTGAGGAGCAGAGACTAAAGTTACTATGTTAAATTTCGTCTCTCAGCTCTTTCACTTCTGCCAGACTTTACTAAAACCACAAACAAAAATTAACGTAACTTAAATAAATTCTTGCAGTTTACTTTGCTGCTAATACAACAGGTTTCTAATTTGAGATGGATGCTTCTGGAACAGCAGTGCAACTAGAGCACTATAACTCATAATGGATTTTATGAAGTATGAATTCCCCTTTTCTCACCTCTGGTCACAGACTGATTTTGCATGTAGCACCTTGTATAAAACCCACAAAGCTAATGCTGATAGAATTAGATATACTGGAGTAGTAAAAAAGCACCACAAATGTCTTCATAACGATGCATTCTTTTCATTACATTGCCTATATGTTTAGAGAATGCTGGACTTCATTTTCTACATGAATTCCCAATGCTGATGTCAAGTGAGAGTAACCAAGTAGTTTCTAGGATGTTGCTGAATATCGTGCATTCCTTAATATATGCAGTCCTCCCTAGGAGGTGCACCTCTGGCTACAGTTATCCTAGTTCAGTCACTTCTGTCCACTTACAGTATAGATGATAAGGTAAGTCTGTGGTCAAGCTTGTAGGGTTTTGTTGTTTTTTTTTTTTCTTTTTTTAAAAATCATAGTTGCTTGAACAGTCAGCTGTCTTAGCGGTCATGCATGGTTTTACCCTTGTTCAGTGAGTGGAATTCAGCAAACTATCTCTAATGCTTCCAAATCTGTCTCAAAAGTCCTTTTTATAAAACATATGAGGTGCAAACTTCTTGCTGGCCCCTTCACAGTGGGAGGCTTGTGCCCGGTTTAGGCTCTTTGGTTCCAGTCCATCTTCATGCGTTTGAAGACATTAATTTGGGATCTGGTAATAGTAAAAGGTGATTTTGCTGGGTTTAGCTAACTAAATGAGGCTGAGATGTCTTTGCCCAGGTATTACCTGGTTCTGAATTGTTGATTAATGGGAGTCACTCATCTTTCCCTTAAAATAAGACTTACAGACCTCCAGCTTTTTAGAATGTGTTCTGAGTAGCTATGGATACACTTGAGAATGAAGTGGTGTGCATTGGTGTTGATGTAACTTGAGCATTACTTTGTAGTTGCTGGAAATATCACCCTGCATGGTAGCTGTAGTAATTGAGGAAGATCTTGTGGTCTAGTGAGGAGGCTGTGGAATGTACCAAGTGAGATGCTAATGGCAGTCTTGAATGAGGTATGCTCAGAAAATTGTCCAGACTCCGAAGAGGAGCTGATTTGTACCTTGGCTGTGGTATCAACTCCTGTGGCTGCAACTTAAAACACTATGTAGGGCAAGAAAATATTGAGGACAAAATCTTAAGACCGCAGGGGAAAATGTTCAATTTTTCTTACTTTGTCTAAGTCACCAAATTTTTAGAGCTTTTTGTGTCCAATCTGCAGTTTCAAGTGTTTGTGAAAGCCTGCAAATGACATGCTCTGTGCTTTTCAGAAGTGTTGCCATCCTGTACTGACATTAGTAGGCTCTGTATAAACATAAAGCTAAAAAAGCAAGGCTGAACCAGGCATTTACATGTATCATGTCTCAATAATGCAATTTGTTAGACAGTTTTTAATTAGCAGCCGGTTCAAAATGTGTTCGCAGCATAGCTTCGAGTTCCGCTTTAGAGGGGAACACATCAGTTCAATGACAGATTTTTCTCGTTGGTGTCTGGTAACAAAGGAGAGAGAGTCAGGTTTCTCTTGTGGTTGCTTTGCTGTTTCTAGGTGGTGTTTTGTTTTGCTGCTGTCAGACAATACCACGCTGGATGGCCCACGGGCCTGACCCAGCAGTGCGGATAGCACAGTAATGTAGTGGCCATATGGACTGGCTCAGGAAAAGCATTTGCGGATTAGGGAGTAGAATGAAATTAGTCAAAAGCATCAGGGAGACAGGTGGATGGCATGTCAAGGTTGCTGCAAAGGCTGGACATGGCTGAGCGAGATAAAAATAGATATTTATTCATGTATGTTGAATCTCTGCACTTTGGTTCACCCCTCTAAAAATCTCTTTCAAGAGGAGTGTGAGTGAAGAGAAGTTTTTAGAAGTTACTGTACTGGATGAACAGTGGAGATTGAGGAAAATCAAAGATGAAGTATTTGCTTAATTTTTGGTTTTTAGGCAGTGTTGGTTTTGATACAGTGTCTGGTACTCAGGGGCTACTCTGTTGCTGAAGCTTGCTGTCCCAGAAGCAGTCCCAGTCTCTGAAAAATCATGCTGTGATTTTTTTAAATTTTTTTTCCTGTGTGTTAAGGTGTGAACTCTGATGAAAGATAAATGAGTTTTCTCTGTTGTTTCTTTCAATATATGTATATTTGTTTCACTACCTGTTGGGGAACCTGTGGTCATTCTGAACTGTGTCTCGCCTGATGATGTTCTGGCCTTTTATTCTTTGCTAGATAAGTTGCCAGCTTAAAACATTGATAGCGTCTGTCTTCATGCAGCCATGAATTTCTTCATGAATTTCTTAAGGAGGAGGCTTTAATCCACTGCGCAGATGAAATAAGGTCTACAGTTTAGTCACTGGATGTGAAATAGCTTCATGCTACCTTTGGTGTTTTCTGTGTATAAAACCCTTTAAGAATCTATTCTGTCAAATTCAGTCTTGCATGCATTGAATTTATGCATAGCTTTTTAAAGAACTTCTATTTATTTTAAATGGGTCAATCTGGAAGAAAGTTTTTGTTCATAATCACTAATTACAGTTAGCTAACTTTCTGCCACTCAAGTGTCTTCCCCAGCCCCTGGAGGCCTTGCTGGCCTCTTAGTAAGGTTTTGCATGATGGTTTTTGGTATTAGCTTGACCTAATTACTAATGTTCTAATTTAGATTACATTTCTGCTTTAACTAATTCTGGATTTTTCTGCTAGACTTGATAACGGGCTACAGCATATTATTATTGCCTGTCTGAAAACTAGTTTGGCCATTTTTATTTTGCTCTGGGAAACCTTCAGGCTTTGTCTGGGAGCTCTGGCCATTTGCCAGGAGCCCAAGGGCTCAAATGAATATGTGTAAAACAGCAACTTCATCCCACCTGCTTTTTTAAATACTGTGTGTGCCCAGTGGAGACCGTAGTTTCCAGCATGCAGTGCTCTGTATTTAGAGCAGATAGCAATCGAGATGCATCCTTGCCCAACCTGCTGTAATCAAATTCGCTAAATAATGATACTACACGAGCTGCAGCAGCACCTTTCATGAGGCGCTGTGGTCTTTGTGCTGATACTGGAAGCTTGGAGTCGTTTGTGAAGGACTTGCATTGCTACAGTGCTTTAGATTCCAGGGCATCACAAATAGGCATAAGTAGTTTCTAAATAGAAACTAATTTGAGGAGGAGAAAAAGCTAATGCCTTCTGTTGCACTGGATTCCCCTAGTAGTAACTGGGGAGCTGGGAGCAGCTATGTCCCAGGCATGATTTTCTTGTTAATAGCTGCCTTGAGAAGATATTTAAATGAGAATTGCTAGTGGGAATAGGATGTGCTCTGTCGCTTCCTGTGAGCGCTCTGAGGGTTTGAGCTGCAAGTCTCTTCATTGCAGCTTGCACATGAGTAATTTTGTTGGTTTTTGTATTCTACATATATCTAGGAAACAATTTCTTATATACTATAAAGCAAATTGAGATGATTTTTTTGTGTGACCGAAAAGCTGGAATAGAGCTGTTCAGGCAAAAACCTATTCTGTTTTATTGATGCAACTGAAGAAATCTGTTGGGTTATCTTTCCGTTGCAGCTGGAAATCAAAACCCGAGGAACTGTGTAGGACTCATCTGTTCTGTGAAAGTGTGTTCCGTGTGTTTGTGTCGGTGTCTCCCCTTTTGCATCAGCAGTTGTTCTCTGAGGTGTGAACAGAAGCTACAGAAATGTATTCATGAAACAGAGTCTATTCTATTTGTCCCACTTAGATACTCCAAATTTCTAGGCTTCTACTGGATTAGCCCTGTAGGACAGTAACCGTAAGAATGCATAGGGTGACCTGTAGCTTATTTATTCTCTCTCTGGGGGTGCTGAATGACTAGAGGCACCAGGAAGCAGCTGGTGAGATGGTAACTGCAGCAGGAGGGCATTTCTGTAATAGAAGACCAGCAAGAGAACCAGCAGCATCTTGCAGTGAACTGGAAAATACATGATTACGGAGCCCAGGATATCGGATGTTTGCTTGATAAATCTCACTGAGTGATTCCTTTAACAAACTCTATAGGTTTGGGTGGGAATTGTACTTGTTGCTTTCCCAAATATGATTAGGATATGGGGGTAGATGGGGAGTAAGGTAAACCCTGTTACTGTATAATTGCTGAATTGCTTTTGCGGGTTCTACGACTTCTAGGTTTTAGTAGGCCATTATTAGAGAAGTCTCTAAGTTGTGCTGTTTGCATTTCTTGGGGTTAAAACAGCATTCCTGGGGCAATTGTTTTTTGCAGGATTGTGAACAACCCAGGTAGACCGTGGAATCAAGGAGCGCTTAAAAGGAACCAACAAAAAAACCCCCAAGAGGGTCTTTATGTGGAATCACAGATTTAAGTTACAAAAAATGGGCAATGATACAGAACTGCCGATAAGCTTTAAAACAATGTAGTTGGGGGAATATAGGAACCAAATGACTAATGTTGGTAATGGTGCATGACTGCTAAATAAACAAATGGAAACTATCAGCCCAGTCAGCATCTGCCTCCTGCTAATGTTTTTATTGAAACTAAGCATGTGATTTGTCTGTAGTTGCGGTTGTGAACTTGACTGAAAAGAACTTGCAAGCTTTATTTTTTTTCTCCCTCTCTAATGGGAGCTTAGTTACACTGTAGGATTTGGTTCCAGAGCATAATTTAGGGGCCCTAATGCCTGGCTTTTAGGTATCTGGTACGGAGTGTGAAGCTGAGTAACTGTGACTGTGTTTTTTAGAATGCATTTTGAAATGAGATGGGGAGCTGTGTATGTTTAATATGTTGCTGCTGTTGTAGAATGGGAGAACACCGAGATGCTGGGAATGGATATTTCAATTGGAATTGCAAAAGTTTTGCTGTCCAATTTGTAATCTGCAGCCAAAGGTCACCTTGTGAAGCTGTGATGGTTTTAACAGCTGAAATTTCCTCGATTTAAACAGAGTAGCAGTGGTGTTCCAACTCAACAGTAAATTGCTGTGAAGAGTACTCAGGATCAGAAACTACCAGTGATTTCCCATCTTTATGCAAATCAGTAAATGCTTATGGGGAAAATAGTGCCTTATTTTCTTGCCCATTTCTTTCTCAAAAGTAAGGTCCCAGTTTTGTGCCGTGCTAGATTGCGTACTGTCTGACCTCACACCAGGACACTGCTTTGTCCTTTCTGTGCTCCCCCACCTCTTCTTCTGTGACCTGGCACCTGCTGCCTCCATCCTTGGCTGCAGAAGTGAGTTCTGAGCATTCACTGGGTTCTCTATCAGGCTGGGAAGCCGTGAATGCCACTGTGTGTGCAGTTGCTGTGGATCAGCTGATTGGCAGGGGCATTGCCTTTGGGGAGATGTTTATTCCATGACTCATCTCAGACCCACTGCTAAAGACTTGTGCTCTTCCTGTGTGCTGCTTTTAAAGTGAAATATGCATTACTCTTCAGGAATTTTGCTGTTTTAGTGAAATCTCACCTCTGCAGGAAACGAAAGTCACCCTGATTTCTATCCTTGGCAGGAAGAGATTCAAATTGCCATTTGTCAGGAGTACAGAACGATGGTGTTGTCAATGACTTGTAAAGGAATATTTGTAACACCCAAGACCAGGCTCATATACAGCAAAGAATGCCAGACTCCTGAGCTTGGAGAGAAGGGACAGGAAGAAACAAGTCCCAGACCTTGTCGTGAAGGTGTTTGAATTAGGTTCTCTAGTCCCTCATACTCCTGACAGGAGTTTGGAGCTGGTAGACAGTGGATTTTGTGCTCACATGTTAGGACTTTACTAAAGATTTCTTTATGTTGTACAGAATCCTGATTTTCTTCCTGGAAAATGTATTATTTCCGGGTGAAGGGGTTTTTCCGTTGACTGAATGATCACCAGAGTTGTTTAGACACCTTTCAAAAAGATGGAATTTAGATGGCAGAAACTTGAGTTTCTTGCTTCTAGATGGAGCTGTCATTTTTCAGGTAAGTGATGCCCCTGTTTCCAACTAGATCTAGTTTTAGGAGTGTGCTGGCTACTTCTGTGTCCTGTTTTGAGAGAAGGCACGAGGAGATGAAAAAAAATGTCATGTAAATCTTCTAGATATTAGTGTTGTATAGTCTACCCGTCCACCCCCCAGAAAACACCCAAAGTGTGTGGTGACAATAAATTTTCACATTGTCAGATGATGTAAATGACTGTAACCAAGAAACTTGTTGGTTCAGGCTTTCCCTCAGCTAGGTTTTGTGTGTGCAAATTGAGAAGCCTGGAAAACTGGAAATGGGGGAAAAATACTGAAATTTCACTCAGCTTAGTCTTGGTGTATTTGTTGTTCTTCTTAGCATGTTAAAGATGGATTTGTCTCTAGGGATTTTTAATTAGGTGTGCAAAGAATTGTTGGGATCTCTTTCAGTTCTAGTTGTATGAAGAGAAGTAGAGGTAACGTTTTAGAGGAACAACCTAAGTCTGCCCAAAGAAATTGTCTTAAACAGTTCATTTGTGATGTTATTTTAACCACTGTAACTGTGCTGTAATAAAACTTGATTAAAAACTATTTCTTTCAAATTGAAACTTCTGCATTCAAATCCTGATTGTCTACATCTCATGATCTTGTTGCTATCCGTGGCAGACTGGAGAAGTTACTAGTGACTGGAAAATGGAGAACATAGCTCATAGTTTTAAAAGGGGCAAAAAAAGAAGACCCAGGGAAATCCAGGCTGTTCAGTCTTACCTCTTTGCCTGGCAGGATCATGGAGCACACCCTCCTGAAAACTATCCTAAGGCACATAGAAAATGAGGTGATTGGTGACAGCCAACAAGGTTTCTCTAAGGGCAAGTCATGCCTGGTGAATTTGGTGGCCTTCAATGATGGGTTTGCAGCATTGGTGGATAAGGGAAGAGCAACTTCATCTGTCTGGACTTGTGCAAAGCATTTGACACTGTGCCACATGACATCCTTGTCTATAAACTGGAGAGGTGTAGATTTGATGGATGAACCATTCACTGGATAAGAAATAGGCCTTAAGGTCGCACTCAAAGGGTTGTGGTCCATGTGGAGACCAGGGACAAAGCGATGTTCCTCAGGGTTGGTATTGGGGCCAGTATTCTTTAACAGCTTTGTTGGTGACATGGACAGTGGGAATGAGTGACCATTGGTAAGTTTGCTGACAACACCAAGGTGTGTGGTGTGGTTCACAAGCTGGAAAGAAGGGATGCCACCCAGAAGAACCTGGACAGGCTTCAGAGTTGGTCCCTTGTGAACCTTGTGAAGTTCCACAAGGCCAAGTGCAAGGTCCTGCACCTGGGTTGAGGCAATGCCCACAAATTAAGGTTGGACAGAGAATGGATGGAGATTAGCTCTGGGGAGAAGGACTTTGGGGTGTTCATGGATGAAAAGCCCAACATGATTTGATGATGTGCCCTTGCAGCCAGAAAGCCAGTTGTATCCTGGACTGCATCAAAAGCAGCATGGGCAGCAGGTCAAGGGAGGGAGTTGTCTCCCTCTACTCGACTTTCATGAGACCCTACCTGGAGTGCTGCATCCAGCTCTGGGGCCCCCAGCATAAGAAGGACATGGACCTGCTCTTGTAGATTCAGAGGAGGATATGAAGGTGATCAGGTGACTGGAGCACCTCCTGTAGGAGGACAGGCTGGGAGAGCTGGGTTTGTTCAGCCTGGAGAAGGTTCCAGGGGTATTCCAGTGACTAAAGGGGGTTACAAGTGAGCTGGAGCAGGACTTTTTACAAGGGTGTGTAGTGATAGGATGAGGTTAATGATTTTAAACTGAAAGAGGGTAGGTTTAGATTAGATAAGTGGAAGAAATTCTTTACTGTGAGCATGATGAAGCACTGGCACAGGTTGCCCAGAGAAGTTGTGGGTGCTCCATCCCTGGAAGTGTTGAAGGCCAGGTTAGTTGGGGATTTGAGCAACCTGGTCTAATGAAAGGTGTTTGTTCCATGCCCACAGCAGAGGGGATGGAACTTTAAGGTCCTTTCCAAACCAGACCATTGGGAGATTTGGTAATTCTTTGTTAATCGTTATGGGAGAAATCACTTCTAAGTGCACAGAAGTGTCAGAAGTGTAAGCTTAACTTGCACATGGAGGCAGTGGAAGAGAGAATTATTTCAGTGGATTTTGGCTTGTCCTGTCTCTGTCATGTATTGCTTAGAGTCTGTTTTCATTGGCTATAGTGATACTTAAGTGTTCGACTTGACAACTTCTAAGAGTGAGCCTTAATATTTCCTATAGCTCTACTGTTCACATATGTGAGGCTGGAGGCATAGTCAGAATCCTGTTTCTCAGCTCTGTCAGGAGTTTTGTTTGTCAAGGATACCCCTAAGTGGGTTTGTTTGCCTGTGACCTTACTGTGTTCATTGGAAAAAATGCTTGAAAGCACATGTGGATTCTTGAAATAGGTATTGATCACTATAACAATGAGATCAATGCAGAGTAAAGGATTTCTCAGTTGCAGTAATTGTATGTGCAAATTTCTGTATTAAAAGGTGCGTGAACTTCAATATTAATCCAGAATTTTGAAGGCAAAGATGCCTTTGTTTAAGAAGAGGAGCTATTGTCCATTGCCAGAAAGAAAACAGAATAATCAAATATACTTATGTCAACTACATGAATTAAATGCTATTACCTAAGCATAGGTTTTTAATCTTCAGGCACTGTTTTTTTATGTGTGATCCTGTAGCTGTGATCTCTGGCGTGTTTCCGTGTTCTGGTGTGACCCTGTAAGGTGTTTATACAGTCAGTGTGTTTGGTATTGTGAAGGTGCATATTCGTCTTTAACATATATTTGTGCCTCTTGCTTGAATGATTTCCATATCAAAGATGGGTGGTATATAAAGGAGAATAAAGTGATGTTTTTACTCACTAATTCTGTAAACATAGCAGGGCCTCTAAGAGTCAGGCTGTTTCCTTTTCATCCCTCAGATGTATCAAAGTGTAGCAGGCTGCATCCGATCTTAACTTCCTCGAAGTAGGTGGTTGTGGCTGATACTGCACATCTGTAAAATTTAAGTTTCTTGGGAAGAGGAGTGAAGGTCCAGAATTCCTACAGGAATTTAAGGCTATGTAGAGTATCAAAGGACTGGAAGAAACCACTGCTGTACAGGAACTATTGCCTTTAGAAGCTTTCTTGTGTGGGACTGCAGAGAACTGGTAGAACTAGTGATAATTCTGGGTAGGTGGTGCCAACTGAAGTGCTTCAAGGCAGCTGCATGCAGTTGGAAGATCCCTTCCTCCTGGGCTGTGCTTCCTGTGCAGCTCCATCAAGAGATATTTCCAGGTCATGCCTTTGTTTTAGTGGCAGCAGAAGTCGATGAGAAGTTCTGTCTTTGCATTTTTGTGTAATTTTTCTTACAGTCCACAATGTAGACTCAGCGTGGGCAATAAAAGGCTTGATTTTCAAAAGCTTTGAAGAGCTTATAAATAAACTGTTTTACAGAAACGCTTGGAAAGTTGATGCCCATTTTCTTCTTTCTCTGACCTGGTCCAGGTGTAAATCAATGGCATCTTTGCTTCTACTGGATTGCGTAACTTGGGCTAAATTAAAATCTTCAGGATTGAGCTCTGAAAATGTGAAAGAATCGATTTGGTTCCTCAAGATAGAATTTCAGGATTTTTAAATTGAAAACTAGAAAAGATGTTAAAATAATTGGCAAGTTGCTCTTGAGAGTCATTGGTTCATACATTAAGATTACGTGACGGCCTCTGTTTTAAGCAATCTTCAAGGATTTTCTCTGAAATTCTACTCAGTTTTTTTGCAGCCACTGTATGATACTGTGCCTCAGAGACACGTGTGGGTTCAGATAACCTTTTCTGATGCACTGACTCCTGCTACTGAAAGTAGTCAGGTTTAGAATAGATATTAAGAGGAAATTCTTTACTCATGCTTGCCCAGAGAGGCTGTGGATGCCCCATCCCTGGAAGTGTTTGAGGCCAGGTTGGAGCAACCTGATCTAGTGGGTGGCATCTGTGCCCATGGCAGGGGGTTGGAACTAGGTGATATTTAGGGTCCCTCCCAACCCAAACCATTTTATGATTCTTTGCTTTCAGAGCAGCAGCAGCAAATATGTGTTTTCTGTTGGGGGGGTCAGGCACCAGGTAGGTTAAATTGGAAGCTAGAAAAGAAGAGCAGTCATGTTGGCCTTCCCACTGCTTAGCCCAGCGGGTTCCTACGCTTCCTTCTTGGAAATCAAGGAATGTTAAGACTGTTGGCTCTGGAGCTGTCTCATTATGCTTGTTGCACTGTGTTTTTATGTGAAGCCTATTCAGGCGTCTTTCAGCCGTCATCATGGGACAGTATGTAGTTCTATTAATGTTTCTTTTTCCTTCTGCACTTGCCTTGTGTCCTGAGAAGAGAGATATGATGTAGTCTGAGCCCAGTGATACCTGGAATGTTATCTGTGGCCTGTTATCTGCTGTGACATTTGTTTCTGTAACTCCAGTGCCATTTAAAGGCTTTAAACCCTGACTTAAGTTTCATTCCGAAGTCCTGTCATATTTTTCAAAATTTTGGTAGCTTGAGTGATTCCACGAGCCAGTGGCAGCCTCTGTGTGCCTTTTGCTACTGTCTTCGTTTCATGTTACTGCAGCAGAGTATTCCTTCCAAACCGTACTGAAAAGGACAGCTTTGTTTAGACGAGGAGAATGCCCTTTTAGAGAATTAACTCTTCATCCTCATGGTGAGTGCAAAGACATGAAGTATCTTCATAGTTTGAAGAGTTTAGCAGATACAGTGATTCTCATCTTCCATCTTAGTTTTTGAAGCTTGAGAGGAGGAACTGGTCAAGGAACTTTCTTGGAAACAACCTGTTCTTTCAGGAAACAGCTGAAAGTGCTATCAAGTATGTGCATTTGTTTTTTACAAAGACTAATTTGATTTTGGAGAACAAATGTTCTTATTTTTTTCTTCCTTCTTGTCCTAACACACTGGTCTTCTTGCGTTACACCAAAAGATAGTGGCATAAAAATTATCCTGATTAGAAGTTACATGAGTAGTACTACATGAGTAGTTACAATTCCTAATTAGAAGCTGCAAACAGAGTAGTGTCAGTCATAACTTTTTCTTGAAAGAAACTCGATGTGCTGGTACCATTCTGAATTTGGTGGCTCTAACTGCTGTAACTCAGAAATGAATTTTTTTAAAAATCTATCGGGAAAATGACTCTTGTGTTTGGTTGACACAATTTATTTTCCCCCAGAGTTAACCTTCATCAACTGCAGTGAATGACGACAAGATTTTAGCATCTTTATGTACTGAGAAGCTCATTGCCAACCATTGCTTTACCTAAAGCTTAGATATTGAAGAGGAAGTGAACACAAAAGCTGTTCTGGGTGACTGACAGTGTAGTGAGAGGCTTGTTTCTGTAAAGGCAGGAGATGGGCTGTGTTGTGCAGACAAGTTTCTGAAGCAGGGCATCCTGAAGTCAATTCATGCGAGAAATTCAATGTGATAACTGCTTGAAACGCTATAATAGTAGTTGTCTGAAGGGAAAATGGGGTTTTTTGTTTGTTTTAAATGGAAGAATAACATGTATCAGTAGAAGTAATACTTGCTATTAGTATTGAAAAATAATTAGTAAAGAAAGCATATTGAAAATAGAGGGTTTTTTTAATAGGGCCCTAAAAATGACAGTGGGAGTTGTCTTTCTGTTTTACCCGCTACTTCTCTGGTGTGTATGTACTGAAGAAGCAGCTTTGAATGGAGGAAGATCTCAAGATGGAAATGAAAATTCTCAGTTTTTCCAAATCTGAAGTCAGAGACGTGTAATTATTTTCAGCTAAAGCTCTTTGGATCTCCTGTATATTATGTGAAATAGATCCCATGTGGACAAATCTGTAAGTTGCCTAGTTTTTGTGCAGCAAATGCCAAGTGTGCAGGAGAATGTCTGAGGAAGCACAGATGTGTTATAATTTGAAGTATCTGGCTCGCTTTGCTGTGGGTGCAGCTGTTGTCACTGCCATCTCTGCAGATGGTCATAGTCATGGTTACTGCCAATAACCATTTGAGGCTACAGACAAGAGCTTTTGTTATATACTCCCAATGTGTGAAGCTTCTTAAACTGCTAACTGGACTAGTGTAAGTGGAAAAAAAATTAAGATTTCTTGTCCACTAGGGTGATCTTGTCACTGGAGTGATTGTGGATTTCATGGGAAGAATTAAGGCTACTAGGGTGATTTGTGGACTAAATGAATATAAAATATTGAAATACGTAAACTGAATTATTTCGTAAGTGTAACTTTGTTATATAGTGTGAAAAAAACCCTATTATTAATTTTTGGAGTAATAGGAGGGATAAGCAAAGAAATTTACTCCTCTCTCCCCACCAAATACCTTAAAATTCTTCCTTAAATGATGCATTTCTCAGTTTATTTATGACATTCTTACAAAGTATTTTTTTTTGCGTGACTGACTACATTCACATATTTTTTAGGTTCCAAAAATGTTAATGCTCTATAAATCTGAAATTAGTTTTGCATTAAATACAGAGAGAAATAGGACTGGAACATAACAAGAAAAAGAAATCTAATTTTATCTCTTCCCAAATGTTATTATCTCACAAGAGCATTCTTCTGATTACCTGGAGTCATTTAGCACCATCTGTAGTGCCATGTGTAACACAGTTAAAGTAGTGTAATAGGATAAACACAGTTGAATTAAAAATGGTTGCTAAGCAAATGAGTGTGTAATGTTTTAGGAATTTAAGAGTCTACCATGGAGAAGAAGTTTTTATATGTAGCTTTATTTTCCATAACCCAGTGCTTTCCCGTTTGGTTCTCTCAGCACGGAGCTGCGGTGGCAGCGAAGTGATTGCCACTGGTAAGTTTTCTTGGAGGGAATGCTGTTATTGCCTGTTTCATCTGTATTTTCTGCTCAGTGCAGAGCTGTGTTAGTGCTTTAGCTGCCATTTGCTGCAGCCTCTCCTCTTTGCCCACATCCAGAAGGTGAGAGGACCACCGTGATGATTGTTCTTTACTTTGGTGGCACCAGGAGTTGTGTCCGTCTCCAGAGTCAAACAGATAAACGAGCTCCAGCCTTGTGCAAACAGCCCCCAGACTGTAAGAACCAGCAGTGAATACAATGCTCAGAACTCTGGTTAGTTGTCTTAATGAGAAATACTTACATCAAAAATAGAACCTTGCTCCATGTGACCTTTTGAGTGGGAAGGGTGGTGACATTCAGCAAAATGCTTGTGATTGGGTAATGTAGTGCACTGGGGATTCCATTTAAAGGAATTTTGGTTTTTTTCTCAGGGATTTGTTTACCTTGTTTTTGAAAACAGGGGTCTTTGCTATTCTGGTGATTCTGTCAAGGCCTGTGTAGTTATTAAAAGTCTTTTGTCAGTGTTGCAGTCAAATGCTGATTTGTTAGACTGAATCTAGACACTGAAAGCTGCTTTCTGACTTGTCTGTAAATGGCTTTGGACAAAGGTTACAAACTGTAGCTGGCAGTGTTTTGTCAGAGTATGGTTGACAGTGCCTTATACCATAATGAGGTTATTAATCAGTGTAACTTGCATTTTTTCTTTCTATAGTTTTTACTTTTTCTCCTGAACATTTTCTTAAATGTTTCATTAGGATTTAGTTGGACTGAATGTAAATGTGTTTCACGTGTCCCTTTCCTGTCTCTTGCCTCAAAATTTGCATGAGAGGAAGGAATGAAGACACAGCTGAAATTTTTACATTGAAGTACTTTTCAACTTATGAATAATGGTGTCTGTATTTGTAACACAGCAGCCTTTTGTATTTTAGATCTGTCATTGGCCAGCTGTGTCTGGGTAAAAGTTCTGCCAAAGACAGCATTGCATATAAAAGCAAACAGGTGAATGGCAGCAAGGATGAGATACACTTTGTGTTCATATTGAAATAAGAATGGTTTCGTAAGTAAGAATTGTGTTCTGTGCTGAGTGCCTTGCTGAAACTGTCCAATAATAAATAAAAAGTGAACAGTCCCATCCCTAAGTTGTACATGAAGAAAATACTCTTTTTCTTTCACCTTCCATCTACTGCCACTGTATTTATCCCAGTGTGGGTAATAAACTTTTTTTTAGTATTTCAATTTACATGTATTAAAAACAAAACCAACCTGATATTTTGAAAGTGTGTAATGCTACAATTTCACAGAATAAATACATGCAAGTAGTGATGTCATTGTATAAAAGAAGAGTGCTACAATTTTATGACTGAGTAGTCTTACATGGGGCACCCATGTGCTTCCACAGACTTATTCCCCTTGAAGAGGGATTAATGTGGCTAAAATGTTAATCTGCTTCACTCACGCTGCATAATTCAGTCTTAAGTAAGTACGAAATGGGAAAAAGCTATATCATAAATCTCAGAAGGAAAACTGGGACTTTGCTGGATGGAAAATACCATACTTTCCAAACATCTTAAGGGTATTACAGGAAACAGGGTTTGTAAGTTTAGTTGGCTTTTCAAGACCTCGTTGCACTTACTGCAAGTGTCTGAGTAAATAGAGGCAGGTTTTCTTCCTTACTCTTGGTAGCTTAGCAATTGATAGGCTGAAATAATGCAGTTGTTATGCCAAACCCTGTGTTTGTGTTTCTTGCTTCAGTTTTCAGCTACAGAGAGTGAAGTGTTCAGAAAATACAAATTGTGTGCTCACCTGTCATGCCAGTAGGAGGACAGGAGAGGTTTACTTTGGGTTTTTATATTAACTCCATCTGGATAACACAATGGGGATGTTTACATTTAGAGACCAGCCTGGGTTACATTTGCAGTCAAGTGTATAAAGCTACTTAGTGTACATTAGGACAGCTGTTTACACTGGAAAAGTATTTATTTTTAAATTTTATGAATTTAAGATAAAACATTATGTTTTACAGCCTTTTTTTTAGCTTTTTGTTTGCCTGCATTTGATGCAAGTCTTACTCTCTAGTGTTGTACACATATGGCATCTATAGGTATGTTTTTTGTTTGGTTTTTTTTTTTAATTTGTGGTCCTATATAGAAGTATAAAAGAACTATAATATTGTTTAACAAAACCAGTTACTAGAATTCCATTGAAGCAGAGTGGTACAAGTTAGAAGTGTAGTTTTCCGTGACATAATTGTGGTGGTTGAAATAAAAAGGTAGGAGGGATTGTTGTGTTGTAAAGGTGAAACAATCAAATGTGTAAGTGTTAAAAAACAAGATGTAAATGTTTGAGACGAGCAGTGTTCTTCCTAAAATTCAGGTACTGAAAGGCTTATCTTGGAAGAGCACTTAAAAATTTACAGTTGCCAATAAAAGCTTCCCTTGAAAGAGTGTCTAGTATAGATTATAAGACCGAGTGATCAATGTGTTCATGTGACCTCCTGCATAGCATCAACCAGAAGGCCAACTAATATTTTATGCAGTTAGTCTGCAGACTAAGTGTAATAATAAATCTTAGCAAAGTGGATTAGGGGACAGCTTAGAACAATTGCCAATAAGCCCGCAATTGTTTAGGTTTGAGTGGCAGTGAGTTTAACAGTGTGAAAACTTAACAATGGCCAATATGAGGTGTCCTGCTAGAGATCTGAAGGTGTTGGAAACACTGTACTAAAATTAGTTCCGTGGAATCTTAGCGAGTACAGACCAGCCTTGTAGACTGAAAAAGAGCTGGATGTTGTGAAATACTACAAGAAGTGATGCATAAACTGATTGTAAAGGAGAGACATTTCGGTGCTCTCATGAAAGCCCAACCAAAGATGCGAAAATTGACTCACGCTGGACGGAACTTTGTGTGTTTGGCCTTGCAGACATCTCTCGTCTTTGTTCGGGAAATCTGGAAACCTCAGTAAGGTGATATTTGAACTGGTATGGACCTGCCTGGGTCAGAAACAGAAAGATGATGCAGTGGCTGTGATAATTATGTTCTCCTTCGTACAAAACATGTCTTGCCCTAGGATTATTTTTTTGATGTGAGATAAATCTCATGGGATGGAGCTGAAGTATTTGTTACCAGGCAGGTAACCCTTGTTGTTTGGCAGGGTTGGTGACCAAACATAGTTTCTTCTGTGGTGAGTTTCTCCAGGGGAGTTCCTGCATCCTGGATATTGTGGTAACTAGGAGAATTATTTCAGCTGATTGAGAGCTTATACGCTTGTCCTGCTAAAAGTGAACTTGGGAAAAGGTGCCTGTTTCGATCCTGATTTTTCACGGAGATTCATGTGGTGACAAGACAAACTCTGTAGCCAGGACTTAAAATGTTATCCTCCTTACCAATTGTGAAGGATCTAGAGCGGCAAATTTACTAAGACCTTGTGAGTGGGAGCTGGCTGTGCATGGAGATCACTGCAGTGAGTTTTGGAGGGAAGCCAAGGAAACACTGCAGGAAGGATTACACAGAGTCATTCTGATCTGCAGCTGAAATATTAGATCTGGTTTGACCCTCAGCTGCAGTGAAATGATTGCAAAGGTGGTGCAGCCACTTGAGGAACTGTGGCTTTCTCTTCCAGGTTGTGTTCAGGGCGGGGAGAGACACAACAGTGCTTTATATCTCTCAAAAAGGTTGTCTTGCTCTAACATTAAATCTAGTTTTTGGAATGGAGTACTTAGCCAGGAACAGCCTTGTGTACACTACCAGTATCTGCTTTCACTTGAATTTCTGCAGTGATGCTTAAAATGCTGTGATTAATCTTTTGGTTTGGTTTGTTTGTTAACTGGTATCCAATAAATAAAAACAGGAAACAAAGTTCCATTTGATGTGCAGGGTTGGTGGAAGTTAGCACTCAAAGCAGTAAAACTAGTTGGACTGTGACTATTACAAGATATTTTAGCAATGAATCTTAAACTGTAATGAACAAAATTTTATTTATCAGAAATGAGCTTAGCGAGGTTAGTTGTCTGTAAATTTATTTGGTATTGCACTTTTAAATTCACCAAAGAAAGATCAAAATGTTATGTGCTACAGCAGGAGTGTCTTTGTAACCTGAACTAGCAGACAGTCAAAGAGGATGTTCTTTCTGAGGTGCTGCTATTACTGGGTAAAATTTCAACTGTATTGTTGAACGTCAAGTACTCAAAGTAACATGGCCCACAAGACTGGTTTTAAGGAGTCATGTTTTAGTTGTTGGAGGATCTGCAGGAATGGATGTAAACAACCTGTTAGAATCCCATTAATTATTGTAAAGCTGAAAACGTACAAATATCCAATTCTGCTTTTAAAATTATTTTTTTTTGATTGTCTGCAGGCTTTAAAAGGGAAAATAAAAGTGTTGTTGGTACTGCTCTCATCTTACTGCTTAAGAACTTATTTTAGAGTCCCTGTGCTGGAAAGTGGATTCTTTGGGATGGGGTTATTTTTATGTACGTAACTGCTTATAAACTTTTTTTAGAGTCTAAGTACTTCTGAAATTCTTCCTGTGTGAATATCACAATGTTCCTATCTGATTTGCAGTGTCTAGTTTTTCGAAAAGTCTTTCACTTGTGCCACATTTTCACATCTAAGCAGCTGAAACTTTGAAATTGTGCATGTGTGTTGTTCAATTTCAGTGGCTTTATTTTAGAAGGTAAATCCATGTACTAGAGAGAATTCACAAAGTTCTTTTTCTATTCAAAATCTGTTACCTGAAATGCCCATGAGATGGTGCTCATCAGTCTTGTTTCTGTGTAGCAGCAGGTCTGTGTATTGTTCTGAATTTCTAGTAAGGGATGCAGTGCTTAGTATTCTTGCCTCTCAAAGAAAAAGAACAAAAATCAGCTGGCACTGCCTTGAATTAATTGACAAAATATCCATTACTAAACTGTTTTGAAGTATGTGTAAAAATGGTTTTGATAGCTGTGCTCATCTTTGGAAAGATGGGTTTGTTGCTAGTTTAGCACTTAACTTTTCTATGTTAAAAGTGTGTTTCTAAATAGCCAAAGGATAGACGAGTGTTTAGGCTTGTATCTTTTTTGTGCTGCTTTATTTCCTTCTTTTTTTTTTCTTTTGTTTTAAAGATCCATTAAAGTTTTCTGTATTATTCAGGAAACATTGTGCTACTAATCCACCCTAGAGTGTTCTGTTTGGTCTTTTTGTGGGAATTTGATTAGTTTGATTGTGTTTTCCTTTGACTTGGGCAGGCAGCCTGTAATAAGGAGAGAAGGGAGAAATGTTAAACTCCTGTTAACTAAGGCAGGGAGGAGCATGGAATAGTTTGGGTTGGAAGGGACTTGAAAGATCACCTTGTTCCAACCCCCCTGCCATGGGCAGAGACACCTTTCACTGGAGACTGGGCTGCTCAAAGCCCCATCCAGCCTGGCCATGAACGCTTCCTGGGATGGGATATCCACACTTTTCTGGGCAACCTGTGCCAGTGCCTCACTACCCTCACAGGAAAGAATTTCTTCCATATATCTAACCTAAATTTCCCCCTTTTACTTTGAACCCATTGCCTCTTGTCCTGTCACTACAGTTCCTGACAGTGTCCCTCTGGCTCCTCCTTTGTCTGCCCCCTTCAGGTATTGGAAGATTGCTGTGAGGTCTCCATGGAATCTTCTCTTCTTCAGGCTTTCCCTTCTGCCTTCATAGGGGATACTCTTTCATGGAGCTGGACTCGGTGTTGGAAGCTCCAGTGCTGTTTTCCGAAAGGGTATTATGTAATTTCAGATGCAAAATGGGGAGAAATAGCAAAATAGGAGGAAGAGGTTGAGAGAGTTGTCGCTTTGAAGTAAGGTTGCAGAAATACTTACAGGGCGCTGCAGCACAGTAGAACCACAAGTGTCATTTTACGTTCTGTTTCAGACTGGTTTTATTGGTATTTTGAGAGTGACAACCTGAAAGGCGATCTGGAAGAGGACACAACAGACATAGATGAACTCCCAAGGAAGGAGTTATCAATTTTGAGAGACAGGTATCAGTACAGGAGTTGGTTATGTGCAGAGTGCAATGGAGCCCCCAGCACCACTGTTATAATTGACTAAGCTAAGACACACTCAAGGAAAGTATCTGCTAAGTATTATTAGCAGAGATTACAGGCTCTCAAAATGAGGACAGCTTTAAACTTGATGACTTGATTTAGCAGAGGTATTCAAAGATTTGTTTTGTACAAAGACAGTCTTTGTACAGGTTGCTTCAATTAGATCAGAACAAGAGGACAAGAAAAAATCTATTTCCCTTGGAAACTTGTTTTCCCTTTCAAATTCTGTGAGTGGTTCTATGTTTAATGTTTCTTTTGTGTACTTTTTAGCTTTTTTTTTTCTCTTTTTCAAATTACTGTAGCTTTGATCAAATAAGAAACTTGAATTATGACTGCCTGTATGTTCTGTTCTATCAGTGACTGCTAAAAGCACTCTTAGGACAACATAGAACACAAGACAAAAAAGTGCTTAGGAAGAGCACCTTTAGAGAAAAACGGAGGCTGGATGCAGCACTGTGCACAAAGTAAAGACAAGTACCAATTGAAAAGCAGGTTTTCTTCCATTTTTAGGTGAAAAAGATAAAAAAAGAGTAAGTTCTCTCTGAATTTCCTTCAGGAAAATGGAATTAAAAGTTAATGAAAAGTTATAATTTTGGAATGTTTAACTTCACCTGGAATGAAAGGATTCTCAGATTGTGCTGGAGTGAGTGGGACAAATGGTTTAGAATGATGCTAAATTACAATCTGAGGTGATGCATTGTGTAGGAATTACTGGAGGCTGAGAGATGAGCAAGGAGGATTCTGAAAGTATTTTTAGCTAATTTTCAAATTGATGGTGAAAGAAGTAGCTCTGTCATTTGTGTATTGATGCTGAGTCATCTGTGCTGGGATGATTAGGGATGGAGCACCTCTCCTAAGAGGAAAGGCTGAGAGAGTTGGGGTTGTTCAGCCTGGAGAAGAGAAGGCTCCAGGGAGACCTTACAGACGTGTTTTATTCAGTATCTAAAGGGACTACAAGAGAGCTGGAGAGGGACTTTTTACAAGGCTGTTTAGTCACAGAACAATGGGTAATGGCTTTAAGCTGAGAGCAGGTTTAGATTAGATATTAGGAAGAAATTCTTTCCTGTGAGGGTGGTGAGGCACTGGCACAGGTTACCCAGAGAAGCTGTGGGTGTCCCATCCTGGAAGAGTTCAAAGCCAGGTTGGACGGGGCTTTGAGCAACCTGGTCTAGTTTAAGGTGTCCCTGCCTGTGGCAAGGGGGTTGGAACCAGGTGATTTTTAAGGTGCTTCCCAACCCAACCCATTCTATGATCCTTTCTGCCTTAATAAGAGTTTAGCATTAGTCCCTTCTCTCCTTAATACAGGCTGCTTATGATAATTCTATGATTCTGTGATAATGTATGTGAATGGGTGGTATTTGAAGATCAGATAAGATTTAAAAATGAAGAGGCAGGGTAAGAACAAATGGTTTTCTAACACTACTCCACACTTAGCAAGAAAGCCTATACAAAAGAGATTTCTGCTCTAAGAATATTTTTGGGAAAGCTGAATGAAGCTGGGAGTAGGAAGTACTGGTGTGTGCAGAAGAGAAAACCAGGGAGAGGTACAAACATAACACCATTTTTGTACGTATTTCTGTGTTATATGATAATATAGTAGAAAATGAGTGTTTCTTTCTCCTTTTCAGACTTTGCTCCCTTGAAACCCTTTGCATCTGGCAAACTTTCCTTCCCTCTGAGAAACCATGGGAGTTTGCTTTTGGATATAGTCTTCTTGACATACTGGTTCACTGAGATGAAAGTCTGTAACTGTTGTTCTATTTATTGTCCCTTAAAAATAATTCCTTTTTCTTTGTCCCTTCACATCTGTTGGGTTTTTTTTCTCCTTCACATGTTTGCTGGTTTATCTGCCCTGTTTTGGAATGTTTCATTTAACAAGAAATAATGCTGCAGTGCTTCAAGGAAGTTGCTGATTATGGAAGAAGTAAAGATGGACTGTGAAATAAATCCTTGAGGTTGTTGTGTTGGTGTCAGAAAAAAATAGCTCCGCTCAAAGTAGGGCCAGTATAAATGAGGAGAATTTGGGCCTACTGTTCATATGATAAGAACACAAATCGTGAACCTAAACCATTTTGACAATTCCTAGAAGTGACGTCTACAAGAATTTTGTAATTCCAAAAAGTGTTTTTATTTCATGGCCCAGAAAAACTCATCTCTTGTCAGATGTTGGTATTTTTCAAAGTACAAATCTCATATTGAACAGTTCCAAGTCCATTTTCAGACAATTAAGTGCAGGTCCCCTGGAATCAGTATTTTCATTTTCACAGGAGAGTGCAAAGAGAGCCAGAGGTCTTGTAATAATAATAATTCTGAAAAGTCAGCAGTTGTATTTCTGAGAAAATGAATCTTTTACAGCTTGGAATACCACACAGCTTAGAATGCAACACTGTACAGGATTGTTTGTGTGGAGATTTTCATACAAAGGGAAAAAAGACAGAGCAACGTGAAACAAACAAGCAAAAAGCTTCCTGTGTGTAAAATTGAGTCTGTAATCAATAAACAGACTTTTTGAATAAATCGCCATTTACTGAACTGATGATGGAAGTTTTAAATTTGTTAAGGATAAAGCCTAAGATGTAAAGTTTCATCAAAATGAAAACACCTATTTTGTACTTTATTGTATATTAAGGTAACTACTGTACAATGAAATGATTGCTGAAGCACTTGTGCGGGTTTTGCTTTACACTAAGAACTGCTTTTTCTTTCCATGGTTCTATGATTTGAAACAAATAATGCATATCATGCGTTGTAGTTGAGGTGAAAGTAGGTTTTGGACTAAACAGTTGCATCCTGTTCACCACTTGTGAAGCAATATTATCCCGGTTACAACAAATGATTATTGTTTTCTTAATCAGCTAGTTAAAATGAAATACTCCCTTAGCAGAATGACTCATTTCTGAGGGCAGTATCCTGAAATTCAGTGTGGTTACTCCCTGAAACAGCAGCTGACCTGCTATTCCAACCACTCTGGCTGACTCAGCTGTCAGCATCAATGGCTTCTTGTCTCGACAAGCAGAGCAGGCCTTGGACTTGTGTGTCTCATTTCAAGCCTGTTTGGTTTTCGGAGGGCTCAAGTTAAGCAGGTGTAGAATAAGTGATTGGGAATCACAGAATATTCCAAGTTGGAAGGGACCCGCAAGGATCATCGAGTCCCACTCTGAAGTGACTGGCCCGGATCTTTCACTAGCAGTGAAATAATGTTTTTCAAGAGTTCAAAATGTAAAAAAATCAAATGGCAGAATTTCCTGACTGTTTAGAATGCACAGAACCGTTTAGTTTAGTAGAGGCCCTTTAAGGTCATCTAGTCCAACCATTAACCCAGCCCTGCCAGTGTCCCTTAATGCCACTTCTACATGTCTTTTAAATACCACCAGAGAGGGTGACTCAACCACTGCCCTGGGCAACCTGGTGCAGTGCTTTGCAGTCCTTTCCGTGAAGAAATTTTTCTTGACAGCCCATCTGAACCTCCTCTGGCACAGCTTGAGACCGTTTCATTTCATCCCATTGCTTGTGACCCCACCTTGCTGCAGCCTCATGAGTGGCCTTGACTTCTGAGATATAGGGGAAGTAGGAGTGAATATTCTTTTGGTTAAGGTCCACCGTAGAAATGTTTTCATACTAAAGTGTAAATAAATTAGTATAATGGAGAAAATAAACGTGAATATAAAATCGAGAATTTCGTAGTATACTGGTAGTATCAGTTTTCATGGACTGCACCCTGATTATGCCATCTGTATAAATTAAACTGCCTCCTTTCAGAAAACCTGATTAAAGACCTTGTAGTTTTGCTTACACCTCCAACAGTGTGTAAATGAAGCGGGTTTATGTCTGCTGTTTTGAACTTATGCCCTGCAATCTCTATTCCTTCCTGCTGGTACAGTACTCTTTTATCACTGTGTTTAAAAAAAGAAAACAAAGGCTCTTTTTGCATATGACCACGTGACACTTGACTAATAATTCTTTGATACTCCCTTTTGTTTATCTTGTTTGCAGCTACTAAACTAATTCTATGTTGAGACACTGTGAAAGTTGTAAGAGACATCATGAAACAGTAAGAGGGGATATGTAATGACAATCACTTTATACTGGCATGGAAGTTTGAATTTGAATACAATATCACATACACTTTCTGCTTAAAGTTTTAGAGGAATTTGTATATATGATGAAGCTTCTTACCATTATTGGTTATTTATAAAAAGGGATAGGGGAGAACATTATGTAGAATTTGATAATTTCCCCTTTAAATCTTTACAATAAGAAGTGATTTATTCTTTCATTTACTCAGTCGCTGTTATTATGGTCTAACTGCATAAATGGGAGCTTGACCAGGTCCTTTGTGTGCAAGAACTGGCACAGGTAGCAGAGCTGGATAGCTGTACTCCAGTTTATTTTGTGTGCACAATATCTCAAGTTTGTAGGTTTGTTTTTAATCATTTTTAGCCATCCTTACTTTAGATAAGAAAAGCGTTTTTGGCATTACCTACCTAAAATAGGATATTGAGCATCTTGAGGAAAATGATTGCTTGAGATGGTTGAATTTTGAACTTCTTTTTAATGCTAGAGATGAGACTGTGGGTTTTCCCACTTCTTAAAGTATGCATCAATCTTTGATGAGTGATTTTCACTGTTTTACTTGAGAATTTTATAATTAAGCAAGCCACTCCTGGATCGGATTTTTGGCAAAAAGAAATGTTTCTGTTTAGGAAAAATGTGTGACGACAATCTGACGGGATTAGCACTGTAATCAAATACTTCTGTGGTTTTGTGCCAGCTCTTTTCGTTTGTTTGTTTTGGGTTTGTTTTGTTTTTTCTTTTTTTAAGAGCTTTTTTTCCCTTCTATGAGAGTCAGCTCACAGACAATTTAGGGTAGTAGAGAAATGTAAGTTGGAAGAATGTGAGCTGTGAGAGTGACTGGTGGATTTGGATATACCTTACACAGAAACGTGCACCCTGTAGACTCCGTTTTGGAACAGTGCCATATGACTTAATCTTTACCAAAAAATCCCCCCAACGCTAAAGCTGAGTGTATAAATAAAGCTGGTATAACTTTAATGACAATTGCATCTCATGAAGTTGCAGCTGCCACCTTAAAGTTGTTTTCCTCCTCAGAAAAGTACAGTGGACTCTGCAGAAGTGTCTATACAGCCCAGTGTTAGTGCTGGGGCAGGGGGTACCCAGTAATGCTCTTTGAGCTTGGTGCTCCAAAGTTAACACTGGAGCAAAAGGTAATGTGTAGGCTGAAAGGAAAAGGAAACATTAAAGGCTTGTGTTCTGCGTTGTTGTTGCTGGGTTTATTTTCTGTCTCCCTCTTAAAGGTGTATGTATCCATGAATTTCAAGACATACTCCCCTTATCTCATTGCTAATATCAGAAACTTGTGCTGGTCTTTGGCTTCACACCTAAGAGAGACCACAGTTTATACTCTCTATCAGGTTGCTGCCTTGAAACTTGTTTCTTGTTTCATGATTTTTGTGGCAATTAGTTTTCCTGTTGTTGTATTGGGAAATCTCTTATAAGTAAATATTTATATGTGTGGAAAGCCACAGGAAATGCTGTTACTAAGAGCTTGATTTGATAAACATTGTGGAATGCATCTGTGATTCTCCATAGTGCTGAAATTGCCTGGCAAAACTTTATTTCTGGAAATAATATGCCAGCAGAAGGAAAGAGAATCAAATAGCTCCTCAGAAGCTTCACTGAATCTCCAGGTTTAGAATTTAAATCAAAATGTTTCACCTCTAAGCTGAAGATATTTTTCTGTTTACTTGTTTAGATGAGAAGTATTGAAGTGCTGTGTGATTTCCAAGGGATTTTTTTATTTGTAAATTCTGTAGTTACCCTTTCAGTGCCAGAATCCATGACTATGGTGGATGCTATGTGTTTCTTTGAAATTTGTTTTATTAAATACAATTCATATAAGAGAGACAGATTTGAAGAAGCTGTGAAGAGGTTTTTTTTTTATTATTATTTTGGGGGTTTAGTGACAGAGTTTGAGGGAAAGTCTATAGGGCTACAGTGGCTGTTAAAACTAAAGGAAAAAAGGAAAAATAATTTGGATATGGAATGAAATAGATGACTGTGCTAAAAAGATTATACTAATCTTTGTTTTGATGGCATTAACCTCTCCTTTGGTAATGATACTTTCTTTGTGTTCAAGTTGAGTAGCTTTTCATAGTGGCAGATGTTCTTTCATTCACTGTCTCACTGAAGCAAGATTTATTGCTCAGTAATCACACTTTTCACAGAGAAAGACTACTCTAAGAAACACTGTGTCACATACTCATACATTATTTGGATGCAGCCTTTTTCAGGTTATCTGCATTATCACTCGTGGATAATAATTCACAGATTTCTTTGCGTGAAGTGTGTAAGCATCTTTCTGAATACTTAAATTCCAGAAAAAAACCTTTTTGCCTTAGGAGTCCAGATACATGATGTGACAGTGTTGATGAAAGAATGGTGAGAATGCCCTTAATGCTGCGTTTTTATGGGAATATTTGATATAGCTGTTGAATTTGGTGTTTTAAAAAAAATTAATTATTTCTAAGTTAAAAGTAGCTGAGATCAAACCTAAGCAAATGCTGGCTAAATACTTGCTTCAATGTGTGTTTCAAAGCCCTTTTGTCTCACAGTTGTTGCTTCCCTCCAGTGCAAACTGCAGTTGGTCGGAGGGAATGGAAGGGTCCTGTCGGGTTTTCCAAAGAACACGTGGCAATTGCTGTTGGTGGTATTTGATTGCAAAGTTCAAGAAACCAAGCAGAACGTAGTTTGCCCCTGTGGTAATCGAGGCTGCTTTTTGCCTTTTTAGGTCTGGCTTTAATTGCAGCGCTGGTAAACAGTTAAAATTACCTTGGTCATCACACGGCCTCCCTGTGTGCATAGGGCATGTTGTTTCAAGTCATTTTCATGCTGGCCCGCGTAAGAGGTGGCTCTGGAGAGAAATTAAAGAAACGGCAGTGAACTGGATGGGTAGAGCTGCTTAGCTAAATGTATAGGCAGATATTGTATAGCTAAGTCAGAAATCTGTTGTTTTCCATGAAAATGGAAAGAAGGCAAGGAGAAAAAAGGGTTGTCATGCAGGGTGATAAAGAGAACAACTGGGATTCATTAGGAGAAGAGTGGGGACAGTGTAAACTGGCCAGTGTATTTGTAGGTGGTAACATAAGCAACACTAGGAGTCTTTGTTTTGCCTGTTTCTTTGGGATTTGGTGAGGGTTTTTTCTCTCCTTTGCTGTTGTACCTGTTCCTTGGAGACAGCTTCCATTCAGACATTGTCTATATGCTGAGAAAAGGGACAAGGGAGAATTCAAGGCAGGGTAGAGCCTTAGAATAGTAGTAGTACCTTCTGTCCTAGCAAGGAAAAGCCCCAAGCAACCCAAACCCAGTGTTGTGGCAAATCAGGGAGGAGGGAAAGCTTTAAAATGTTTTTGCAAACAGAGGACTGTAAGCCACTCATAGCAGAGGTTGTGTCAGAGTCACTTTTCTGCCCGTGCTTTCAGTAGTGCTCTGTGGGCATTGAAAGCAACAGAAGTAAAAAGGGTCTCGTTGTGGAGGCTTTACTGATGTCCCTGCTCTCACAAAGGCACCTTTATCGTCTGGTGTAGTTAGGAGAAATCATTAGTTTAGCAGTATTTCAATAAGCTTCATACACTGGCTGCCAATAATATTTATTTTTAAACTTTAAACAATGGAGTGGCAGAAATCTGAGGGGAGAGCAGGGGACAGAATCTGAAGGCATTCATTTCCCATCTAAGTTTATTCTTTGTTAATCTTATACAATTCCACGTTTGGAAAAGGTTCTGTTTTGTTACTTTTCTGATGTTTTCTTTGTTTATTTTGCCTTTCTGCCTTACTTGTGGCTGTTATTCCCCAGTCTCTACAAGCTGGCAAAATACCTTCGAACATGTTTTCCAGGATAAACTCATCACCTTGTTTTTAGTCCTAGAATTCCATTGTTACACAACGTTTTGAATAATGTACTTTGCAAGTATCAAAAAGTGGATATCCAATTTAAGTCGAACCTATAAAGTCTGTGAAGAATTGCTTCTATAATATTTGCAGGGTGCCAACTTCAGATTCTGTAAAGACTGAACTCATCTCTTGTCAGATGTTGGTATTTTTCAAAGTACAAATCTCATATTGAACAGTTCCAAGTCCATTTTCAGACAATTAAGTGCAGGTCCCCTGGAATCAGTATTTTCATTCCCTACCCTTCCCTTCCTACCCTTGAAAAGGATGAAAGGTGAAATAAAAATGGTTTTTAATTTTTACTTTGTATTTAATAACGATACAGAAAGTGTTTTTAGAGGATTGTCTTGCGCAGCCCCTGGGGTGCACGTGCCTCACTTTGGATGCACTGGGAAACCTTTTCAGAATTATTTGTGGTGTTCTAGTTTTCTTATTCAGGAAGCTGCAATTTTCAGAAGGTCAAATACGGTATGTTATTGTACATTAGTTATTTGTTGTGGCTGTATGTAGTTTTAGAAGTAGTCCTGTTCAATGTAAGTGACATACACAGGAATAATTGTGTAATTGTGCTTCTCTGTAATTGGGTGCGGTTTAATACACTTGTGATTTCCTTGTTAACTTGACATAAATTTAATAGTCAGTTAATAGAATCATTAATAAAACTAAACGTCAGTGTTGGGCAGTGAATTTGTAAATGTCCTGACTGATGGAGGTGTGCGCAGGGAGGGTATTCCCTGTAAAGTCATCCTGACTGTAGGGTTTGTTCCCCACTCTGGACTTGATTAATGTAGTTTTAGAAACGTTATCTTTTGGGATTGAGATAGGGTATGATGCAGCCCTGTGTATCTGGGTGACTGAGGTATGGGTAGCCTGTTTCTCTCAGTGGATAGCAGATTGGTTTTGGTTGCTGATGGGTGATATTTCCAGAATTGACAAAAAGTTACGTGTTTGATGAAGTTAGGCATGTCTGGTTCCTGAAAAAAAAATCTGTTTTTATTTCAAGTGAAAATGTTGGATAACTTTTAGACGCGTAGCTAGGGAGGACAGTGCTGGAATAATGAAATGGACAGTTGGTAAGGAGCTTTGCTATGTATGTTTCATGTATTTGAGTTTAAATTCCGAGTAATGTAACTCGAGCAGACTTTCTACTGGATGTCATAAAATGACAGATTTCTGATTTTTAAAATGTCAAACCCATAAATCATTAGTTTGCTAAGATTGCACTAGCAAGCTATTAAAGAACATGGCAGTATTTACTGTAGATAAATGCAAATTTAAAAAGGTTCTCTGTATCATGGTTTAAATGATTTATTTGCTTTCAATGCACATATGAATCTGATGTGATGTAAAGATTTAGGATATTTCATTTCCTGTATGGAGCTACAAATTTGCATGTTATTAAACCAGCTCTTGGAGTCATATCTTTCTTGTGTGTCTTAAACAGTATCACAGGCTAAGGTACGCTGGGAAAAGTTAATTAAAACAAAACCAGAATTTAATCCTGCTAATGCAGATACTGGAAAGATAGGAATTTAATCTGGATTTAGACATAGTCTAGGGTAATATCTATTGATATGTGTATTGTAGGTCAGACAGAAAAAAAAAACTACTGGGTTTTATAACCGTACCTTTAAGCCAGTCTTTCGAGGGTGTTGAAATTCAGTCTTGTAATTGTTTGATTTGCAAAAAGTCAACTTGATAGTTCTTTGTTTCCTCAGGGGTTTGAAATAAAGCTTAGAGTCGGGTGGAGAAGGGCCCTTGTGATCAGTGATGTGCTTGGGACAGAACCTGGTGGAAATTCATTTTATCCATCTCCTGTTTTCATGTCCGAACGTTTCCGATGGCTGCAGGCTTGCTTGGATATATCCCCTGTTTGGTCTATGCCAGGGGGGTTCCCTGTGCCTCTGGAACTCCTCCTTGGTGTCATGTCCTTGGCAATCCCTTTTATATCAACTGTTCTCCCTCTTGGTGGATCAGTGAAGATTGAGAGAAGGGTAAAATTCCTAATATTAGACTTGTTTATGCCTTTCATCTTTTGGAATACGTTGTTGAATTTCTCCAAGGGAAGACGGAAGCACGGCGCATGATGGTGTCATGGAATGGCTTGGGTTGGAAGGCACCTGAAAAGTCATCTACTGTGGAGTGCTTTAACTGTTTTTGTTTTCAAATGTGATATTTGTTTTTGAGGTGAGCTGTTTGCACTGAGATCACTTTTTGAATGGACTCCAAACTGATAAATGTAGAATTGTTCTTCCTGATTGTTTGTGCACGAGAAAATTTAACTCTGCAACTCATGTGACTTAAAACTAGGATTGTTCCCCTTATAAGATATTGAATTTAAATTTTTGTTATGTACTTAAAGATAAAAGTATTTAATGGCTCTTTCTAAAATACATCATAACCAAAAAGTACATTTGAAACGCATAGTGCTGTTGTCCCTACCCCCATATTTAAAAGCATTGTGTAGAGCTAATTCTTGCAAGGAGAGTGAAAATATTAGATTATTAGCCAGGGTAAATAAAGCATCATTAATTACAGCATAATCATGTTTTAAAATTGGTTATTTCCCCTGCCCACCCCCTTTTGTGGGGAAGGAGAAACCCACAGGTAAGTGTCATCACCAGGAGGATGCTTCAGATGTGTTGTACCCATGTGAGAAAGAATTTTGCTTTTGTGCATTTGTTTCTTTGGCTGAGAGTAATTCTCATGTATGCAAAGCTCAGTGCCTTTTTGAAGACAAGTGTTAATGAACTGGTTTATGTCTCAGATTAACTGGGTAGGAGCTACTTGCTACTCTTTCCCATGTAAATTGGGTAAATTTTTTGCCTTCTGTAGTTAGCTTTGGTGAAGTTGAAGAAACCCTGGTTTTATAGAAACCAATACTTAAAAGCAAACTCCGCTACTACTTTGAAATTTCACCCTGTCTTATTTGCTCGAGATACAGCCTTTTTTATTCATTGTGGCAGAGCACAAGGTAGAAGCTGCTGACATAAAGGGGACTGGGGGAGGAAGAGAATGATGCCATGCTGAGACGCTGCATTAAAAGCATGTAATGCTGGGTTAACAGTTCAAATACAACATTAGGTGGCAGCAGAAGACTCTTAACACCTTGTGGGGATTTTCCAAATGAGAATGTTTTTTCCTGCATGATCCAGCTTTGATTATAGTTAATAACAACATTGAGAATCCCGTAAATGTGTGAAGGATAAAGCGAGCATGATGATGATGTGCAACGCCACTGTTGATATGCCTGGTTTAAAATGGACTTATTTGCCAGGTGTAGCCACTCTTAGGAACTTGGAAATAGGAGAGAAAGCAGAATTAAGAATAATTTTCTTGCTTTGTTACTATCCTATTTCCCTTTTAAAGCAGAGTAGTTCAGTACTCTTATATTCTTTTTTTTTTTTAATAGTGTAACTGTTGAGTAGTGTTGGATGGGGGGAAATTGGTGTCTTCAGCCTGAGGCATCCGCAGGAGAAGTTTATGGTTTTCTGCTCAAAAATATACGTGTTTGCTCCTTGTCTGGTTGTTTTTGGTTTTTTGAATTGTTTTTGGTTTTGTTTGAACATGGGAGAAAGCAAGTGCAAAGGTGGAGCAAGATTCAAGAGGATGGTGAAGAAGAGGCTGCAATAGAATCTTTCCTTCTGTGAAAGGGTTGCTGGTCACTTGCATAGTGATGGTCTCACTTTACTTTAAAACTTGGAGCTAAGGTAGCAAATGGCTTTAAATCACCTGGGTCTTGCTGAAATATGACCTCACCTTTCCTCAGTGGGTCTTCTCACAGTTCTTTTTGCTTTGTGTAGTTTTTCTGTTGCATTAGGGTTGATATAGTAGCAATATAATGAAGAAAAAAGGTTGACATCCAGGCTTTTCCTGCCCCTTTCTTGCCTCCCTATTAAACTCTGTGGACCTGAGCCTATTGACTGCATTTTATTTTTTTTCTTCATGGGATAGATGTTTTCCACTGGATAGGCATTGTCCATACTGCTTGTTTTTGTCATATTAAAGAAGCAATTTTGAGATTACAAAATCATTGTCTTGAGGTAAAGGGAGGTCGCAGTTTGGGTAATAGTCCTTCATCCGGGCTTTAGGGAACAAAACAAGTACACGATGTGTAGGTCGTCTTATAACCAGAAGGATGCCCAAGCTCTGTAGAAGTGAAGTCTTTTTTGGAAGTTTGAGGTAAATGAGAAGATCCAGCCCTATAGTTCTCCCAAGTATAGCCAGATGGAGAAATGATGATTTTAGACTAAATTTCTTTTTTGTGTGTGTGTTATAGGTCATTGAAATACTTTTTCTCACATTTTCTTACAAGCTTTTGAAATATTTTATGTCTGTTAGTGGGAGAAACAGATTAATAATCTAGATCATGGTCTTTCAGGGAAGTGAAGCTTGACTTCAGTTTATTATGATCTCTTTTCTGTGTGCTGTAGCTTGATAGTTGCTCATCCAAACAGTGCACAGTCTCTTTAATATCTTGGATCACTTCCTTGCAAAGAGAGGTTTTGCGTGTTTCAATTGGCCTTTTGGTTTTATTTAGAAGTATTGTAGTGCTGTTTTATACTTAAAATTAGTTTAATTCTCTAAAGGAAAGAAAATTATAGTCTCTGCATGTGTAGTTAAAAATTGCTGTATTCTCCTTGTTCTCAGTCAGCTAAATGTAGAAACACTTTACCAAAAAGCTTGAGCTATTGGTTTAGCTTATAGACCTTTTGGAAGGTAAATATAGCTAGCAAAATCTAAAATTTGTGAGGATGTATTTGAATACTGCCCTTTAAAACCATTCCTGTAAGCTTGCACTTAATTCTACATGCTGAAGAAAGCAAACGTTATGCCACCCTGTGGGTTGCTATAAAGATTGTTTATGCAGCTCAGGATAGGACTTAAAATACGTTGAATTGGAGAATTTTGAAAAATGTACTGTGCGACATAGGAGACCAAATCATGCTAAAGTGCAAGGAAAGACTATACATCAGTTCAAAGGCTACATTATTCAAAAAAATACAACCATAAAAAAGGTAATAAGATTACATTCTCACACTTCATGGCTAGTAAGGTGCATTAAGCTGCTCAGATATTCATAACTTACTGTGACATTTGGGAAGATTACATTTTGCTGTGCACAGCCATTACTGCAGCTCAGATAATAACTAGCCAATGCATGGACCTGGATTATGATCCCTGTCATTGGAAACAAATTTGTGTTTTGAAGGTTGATCAGTTTCAAATCACCATTAGAAAGGGTTAATATGACATACTGTGGGGTGTGTGTGTGCCTGTGTGCATCTAATGGGTATGCATACATATAGTACATCAGCTGTACTCTGCCTTGGCTATGCTGCTTTCTCGGGGGAATATATTTTGTCCTCACTTCCCTTAAAGGAAGTGTTAAAATGGTAATTATTTTTTTCACCATAGCGTATTATTTCTCAAATGTACTTGCTGAAATGCTTCTGTTTGCAGATGAGATTGGAAACCTAATTTGACAGCTTCCTGGATGGGTGGTTACTGATAATAGTGCATCTAGCCAAAAATGAAAGATTGGTAGGGTAGACTATAGGGTGAAGGTAAGGTCACCTTTAGTTGCTGTATATGGTTTTGGTGCGATAATTGATGGGTGGCTGATAGTTAAAACCAAATGCAGAAAGAGTTGAAATTCTTGTTAAGAATTAGCAGGTGGTTTGTGACTAGAATTTAACCTTCAGCTGTTCTCTCTCTACACAGAATGCAGTGCTTTCTTTGTTTTTTGCCTTCATGGTAAGAAGAAGAGCAGCTTCTTGAGGAATACCTCAGTTTTGTGGAGGATAAATTCACTGTAAAATCAAGTGTAGCATTGGTTATGTATTTTATGTTTTCAAATTCTCTGTTGAGGGTTTTATTTAAGGGGAGGCGGTGTCCTTTTTTTTTTGCATTGGTTTTGAGGTAATTCTGTGTTAATTCGCTCTGCTCAGCATTGTCCCTTGAATGCTGCCTTACGGAGCTTTCTTGAGGTAGGCCTCTGCTCTGTCTTTTGGAAGGGGAGAACTAAGGCTTGGAGAATGGAAATGATTTGATAGATTTGTTTGAGTTGACAGCATGAGTTGATATAGAGAACCTGGGAATATAATTCAAGTCTCCCCATTCAGTTCCTACGGTTTCCCTAGATATTAAGGAAGCATCTGATAGTAAATTGCATAATTATTTTTCAAGACCAAGAGGGGAGAAAATGGAAAAGTGTAAATTACTGTTTAGAAATTGTTGCTATGAGACATTGTCTATTCTGTCATAAAAGCAGTAACTTTCTCTGCTTCTTGTGGTGTTTGGCATTACTGATTTATGCCCAGAAGTCCAAAGATTGCTTCTTCAAAGTGACAAGATTTAGACACTTGAGGAAAATGTATGGTAATTTCAGTGGTTAATGAAGAATGTATGTTCTGCTCCATTGGGTAAGTTTATCTTTGGGTCCTGACTGGCTGAGAGAAGCTCTTGCATCCAATGTGCAAGCAAGTCAGTGCAGGCATTTTGGGGCAGTTTTGGCATGGTATGACTTCAGGGAGTGACAGCACTTAAGCTGTTAATGGTCAAAGCCCATGAAAGGAGCACCACATAGGACAGTACTAATGTCCTTTATTGAACAAACTTGTAGAAGCGAGGACGAGCTGAAATACTTCTGATTATGAGTCCATGTTGATAATTTGAGTTAATGCTATCTGAATTCCTATTTGTATGCTGGTATATAATGGATAATTTGGCAAGCATGGCCTCACCTTGAATATTGTGTGCAGTTTTGGTGACCACAATCCAAAAAAGATATTAAGCTGTTAGAGAGTGTCCAAAGGATGGAAATGAGGATGGTGAAGGGCCTTGAGGGGAAGCCGTATGGTGAGTGGCTGAGGGCACTTGGTGTGTTCAGCTTGGAGAAGAGGAGGTTGGGGGGAGACCTCACTGCACTTACAACTTCCTCATGAGAGGAAGAGTAGGGGCAGGCTCTGTGGGGACAGTGAAAGAACCCAAGGCAATGGCCTGAAGTTGTGTCAGCGAAGGTTTAGGTTGGGTATTAGGAAAAGCTTCTTCACCAGAGGGTGATTGGATGCTGGAACAGGCTCTCCAGAGCAGTGGTCACAGCAGCAAGCCTGACAGAGTTCGAGAAATGTTTGGACAACGCTCCCAGGCACAGGGTGTGACTCTTGGGGATGGTCCTGTGCAGGGTCAGGAGATGGACTTTGCTGATTCTTATGGATCTCTTCCAACTCAGAATATTCTGTGGTTTTTGAGGTTAATACAGTTCTAAAGTCCAAGAGAACTTAAAAAAGTAGAGAGAGGGAATTGGGATAAAGGAGTTAAGTTAGTACAATCCATCTTTCCTTCAGTTGGAATTTTTGTTTTATTGAGTAGACGAATGAGTAGAGCAGGTTATTTCCTGGTGTGTCCAGGTGCACACATATGTGGTTAGTTACCGAGTGTATACTCAAACAAGACATGCCTCTAGGAGACCAGAAATATTCCAGGATTTCAGTGTCATAGCCAGAGCATTCTCAAAGGCTTGGGACACAGCTGCAGTTCCACATTGACGCAGATATAGCTGCCTTTTAGTACCTGTGACTGCTAATGAGTCCGGCAGTTCCTACTTAACCAGCTTTATCCAGTGTCTCAGGAATGTCTCTTAGGTGTTCATAAGTGGCAATATTTCTCATGTGCATCAGCTCCTTTTGGTTAGAATTGCCCTCTCAGCCGAGGAGCGTTAAGCACATGCAAAGGAAAGCTCTCAGGGCCACTCCGGGCCATTTACAGTATCTTGGCTGCTTTAGCCCTCTTGCCTGTTTTAGAACACTCACTTGATGCCTTCAGCTGTGTGGGGCAACTCAGGACATCTGTCTTAAACTACCCAAATGTGTTCCTGCAGACATTGTTTGATAGTAGATGACACCTTAGGAGCACCTTTATTACTTAACAGAACTCGAAACAGAAGAAAAATAAGATGATATATTGATATTGGCATCATTATGGTTTCTTTAACCTACGTCTTTTATCGTTTTCTTCTTGCATAATGACTAACTCCAAACATGGAATAATACTTTGATGCAGTTGTCTGAAGGGGGTTTTTTTAAAATATTTTTATCTGATAGCTCGTGGGAGGCCAGTTTGACTTGGAGATGAACTTTATCATCCAAGAAGGAGAGGGCATCACGTGCATGGTGGACTTACTGGATAAGTGCGACGTCACCTGCCAGGCCGAGGTGTGGAGCATGTTTACAGCCATCCTGAAGAAAAGCATACGCAACCTCCAGGCGTGCACAGAAGTGGGGCTGGTGGAACAGGTGCTCAAGAGGATTGACAGGGCCGACAACATGATTGCAGGTACAGTCTCACCCAGTGCAGGACTCAGACTCTGTTTCTTCTACGCAAAACTTCACGGGCACGTTAATTAAACGATGGAAATTTGACGTGTTTTGTCAAGCAGTTCTATTGCTGTTGTTTTTCCTTTTCAGATCTCCTAGTGGATATGCTGGGTGTGTTGGCCAGCTATAACTTGACAGTTCGAGAGCTAAAGTTATTCTTCAGCAAGCTTCAAGGAGAAAAAGGGAGATGGGTAAAAGAAAACACAAAGCTGAAACCATTTTTGGGGTGTTCCTTATGTTTTTCCTAATGTTCACAAGTTAAGACTGTTCCAGTAACTTCATAAGAAACAGATTTTGAATGTACCAAAAATACAGGAAGCTTTCTTGTGCTGTACCAATGAATCTTTTTACCTGCAAGCAATTAAAATAGAGAGTAGAATAGTGATGAAATTAAACTTCTTTCTGGATCTGTGGACTGGATTGGTCTTTTTGAACACCTGAGATTGATATGATGGCTCTAAGTGGTTTTATGCACATTATTTTATTTTTGTGATTCCAGGTATGTGAAATTGAAGGAAAAAGGCTTAAATTTTTTTAAATCACAGGAGAGAAATAAATAAAAAATGCTTACATAGCCAGTTCTACCTGCTCATACTTTCACACTGCTGTACTTCACCTGAAGATTGAAAAAATATACCCAGGTCGGGAAGTTAGAATTTTTGGCAGATACTGACATGAAGAAAATAAATTCCACTGAAGAATTGTATCTTTTTTCTCCTGTTCCTGAGTGAAATAGAAAGCAAGAAGAGGGTCTCCTTTTACTGTTGAGAACTTTATTCCCAAAAGTAAAAATGTGGAGGCCACTGGATAAAGTTTTCTTTAATACGCAGTTGTTTTGCTGGACTTGGGAACTATTTTAACAACCGTTTTACCTGCTTTGAATATCAATTCGGCTTTTGTTATCTCTAAATACTCCGCTTAGTGTAGAGAAAAGGCAGCGCAGTGTCTCTGCTGACTTCAAAGAATTTAAAAAAGAGTATTCAATATAACAGCAAGTATGCACACACAGTACAGCAAATTTTACAAGGCCCTTTGAAATAAATAACTTTGGAGATCTTACCCTGCTTAAATAGAAATACTCTAAACTTCATAGATTGTTTGAACTTAATTGAACAACCAGAGTATATTTAATCATAGATGAATTCAAGTGGCTTTTTTAACATTAACTTGTTCATTTCCTGTCTCTCTATTTGCATTTAATTTCCTTTCTTTATTAATGACTAAATGCAGAGGAAAGGATGAGAAAAATGCCACAGTTGCATTGCTAAGGTGTTGTACAACTTCATAGATCCTAAAATCAGCAGTGCTTTAAAGATACCGAGTATTTTACTACTACACAAATTACCTGATCAAGTTCCATAGCACTGAAGACATCTAAGCAGTTCTCAGCAGTTCCTCCTCAATTTTAGTTCAGATTCTTCAAGCACTGTTTAGCTGACTGCAGTTTTGGTACATTTGAAATACTTGCAGTAGATTTTCAGAAGGTGACTGTTTGCAGGAGGGGGAAAAAGGGCACTTCCAGGAAAATATCAAAATTATAAAACTGTAGTTTAAAACCAGATCTGCCAGAAAGTTACATTGTGGTGAAAGAAGGCACGGAAAATTGTGCTGTGAATGTGACCAGTATTTGCTGTATTTCTGTTGTTTTGAGCTCACACTCTTGATTTGGAGTTTATAGTTGCTGAGTATTACAGCAAAATCAATGCGGAATTGGGGCGATGGGAAAGTGTTAAATATTCACACTGAGCACTCAGTTTAGTTGCTCCAAACTGCCCTTGAGACTTTAATCTTTCTCCATGGACTTGCAAGTCAGTTTAATCTAGTATACAACTGTAGTCCTGATGGAAATAATCCTGTCTCCTGGTCCTCCCTCTCCCTTTTGCTAGATATTCCCCAACTCCCTTGTGCTGGCACAGGTTTCACACAGCCACAATCTAGAACAGCTGTCATTAAAGATTAGTTTGCATTTGTTTTTTCCTGAATTAGTTTTCATCTGGATCTGTTAATTTTCTTTAGCTTACTGCAAAATCAGACTGCTGATGGGAATGAACAGACAGAGGGAGGAATCAACATTCAGGGTCCATTTAGTTTATGCTGGATGAAAGTGACTCTGGCTTTAAGTCCCTAGTTAAGCTAATTAATTGTAATCAAGTTTTAAAATGTTCCAAAATTCTTTGTGTGTGTGTGTGTGGATAGTCTTTTGTTCCTTCTAGGTTTGTTTTATTTATTTACAAGTGTAATAATTCTTTGTCAGCCACCACATGCTGGGAAGTTACTGTCTGTGTTAAAACACATGCCTCAAAAGTATGGACCTGATGCCTTCTTCAACTTCCCAGGAAAAAGTGCTGCAGTATGTACATATTTTAAGTCTCTTGGTTGTTCATTTGTTGTTCTATTAGGGCTGTTGATTATTTTCATTTGTGGCGTTCTTTATCTCATCTGTCACTGTCATAGAGTTTGAATGAGATTTTTCTCTCTGCCTGACACCTACATTGTGCCTGAATAAATCATGCTTATAATAGATGTGCAATATCACTGTAGAAGGGCAAAAACTATTACACAAAGAATGGTTATGAACGAGGCTGCGTTTTTTTGATTTTCTTATTGTTTTCAGACTGCTTCAGTTAAATCTTGTTGCGAGGAGAATCTACCTGCTTTTCCCTGCTCCATTGTGGAGCTCCACCCATTCTCCACTGTGGGTCCTTCCCATTGGTGTGGGGCTCCTCCATGGGCTNACCTGCTCCATTGTGGAGCTCCCCCCATTGGAGATAGCCCTTTGTGAACTTCTCCACTGTGGGGCCTTCCCATTGCTGTGGGGCTCCTCTGTGTGCTCCACTGCAGGGGCACAGCCTGCCAGTCCACGCTCTGCACCACGACCTGCAGTGCCTGGAGCACCTCCTGCCCCTCCTTCACTGGCCTTGGTGTCTGCAGGGTTGTTCCTTTGACATTGTCACTGCTCTCTCCAGCTGAAGTTGCCATCCCCCCCTTGTTAAGTATTTTATCCCAGAGGTGCTGTACCATTGCTCATGGGCTCGTCCTTGACCAGCGGTGGGTTTGTCTTGGAGCGCTGGCTCTGTTGGACGTGGAAGCTTCTAGAGGCCACCCTTGCAGCCTCCCACCACCAAAGCCTTGCCACGCAAACCCAATGCAGCCTTACGTGTACCTTTGCTAGTGAAACCACAGAAAGTGCTGAACTAGAAGTGGTCGCGCTTGCACTGTTTGTAATTTCTTTTAATGATCAGACGATGTGAATAAAATATATTGTTTATAAGAGTTCAGTGAGAAAACATGGATCCTAGACATTTATATGCTGAAAAATACTGAAAAAGATTAAATTTAGCAATGGTTAGTCTTTTCGTAATTGTTCAAGTGACTGAAGAATTAATTTTTAAGTTCTGTGATGTTCACTTGAAAAAGAATTTGAAACGAAATAGGTAGTTGGAAAGCTCTGTGCAGAATCTTCTGTAGGAATTCAAGTATGTCAACGCATTAGCTTCTAAAATTGTAGGATGAAAAATTGTGTTCAAAATTTCGTGCTGAATTCAGAACAAGATTTAAATAAGGTTTATCAGATGATTCTTTTTCTTCACATAAACCCATTGCCTTTCTGCCTTGGTAGCTGGAGATTAGATTTCACCAAGTTGATGGCATAATGAATTTCTTTTTTAATAAAAACTTAAACTGAAAAATGCAGACTGTTAGAAAAACACTTCTGCAGTTTTATCGCTGAGCAGAACTTGGCATTAAACAGGCGTGTTTTTGTTCCTTTAGGATATTCAGGTAGTGGTTTTGGGTTTAACTTCTATTAATTATGTTGAATGCTTAAACCATGTGTGACATTGGGGATGTCTCAGTAGCCTTAATGTGAATATTCTTATATATTCTTAAATGTAGGAGTCTAAGAAATGGAGTATTTAGTGTAATTACTCCAAGATCCACTGTGAGTTAAATCAAGTGATAGTGTAGTTTACTATTAATAATCTTCTTTGAGATATAAAGATCAGGTTTTTAAATACTTAGATCAATTAAATATTGTAACAAGCAAGTACAAAAAGCACAGAAGTGAGACTGGATTCTTTTTAGTATAGAGAAACTACACATTTGCAGTGTGTCTTTGTGTATCAGTATACATTTGCAGAGTGTATCTTACTTAACCTGTGTACTTTTACTGTTGTGATGTTGATCTTTCTACATGAATAATTCTTGCCTTCCTCAGGCTATTGCCTTACCTCCTATAGCCAAGTGGCCATACCAGAATGGATTCACTTTCCACACTTGGCTAAGAATGGATCCTGTAAATAATATTAATGTGGATAAGGATAAGCCTTACTTATATTGGTGAGTGTTATATAAAACTGCAATTCTGATGTGAATTTTCTGTTAATTGTTCACTGATTTCTGCATCCATCTGTGTACATGCTGATTTTGTTCTCGTTTGCCAGTTTTCGAACAAACAAAGGACTTGGTTATTCTGCTCACTTTGTTGGAGGCTGCTTGATTGTAACATCCATAAAATCCAAGGGCAAAGGTTTCCAGCATTGTGTAAAATTTGATTTCAAACCACAGAAGGTGAGTAACAACAATAAAATCTTTCAAAGAGGTTTTGTGAATCTGAAATTGTAACCTGGGCATGTGTGTTGTAGCTATTGATTAGGCTCATCTTTCTGTAGGACAAAAGTTATGTTGGACTGAGCAAAACAAATTTGTGTTCCGAATTCTTATTTCTTTTTTATTATCAAGTGTATAAGGAAACTAGAAAAGCAGAGTTTACCAGACGTGTATGAATTTTTGAGACACTTGTGAGCTCTCTGAGGATTCTTAGTCCATACACACAGCTTGAAAGAGAAAATGTTTGTGATTTTTTTTCTTTTTCTCGTACCTCCAGATGTTCTCGTCTCCTTTTCTAAAGGATTTTGCTGTCATTAATGCCATTTTATGTCATTGTTTACTTGATGTGAGCAAATGCAATGTTATTTTAAGAGAGAATGTTTGCTAACCCACAGTTACTTTTCTTAATCAAGCTCAGGCCATTAATGTTTGGTGGTTTTACATGTGGTAGAAAACAGGTCATTCTTGAAAGAGTGTTATGCTTTGTGTTCATCCAGGTTGTCCAACAAGTAGTCTTCTTGCATTTGCTGCTATATTGTCTGTATCTTTTTAAATGTAAGAATTAAAATACAAGTTGATTTTATTGCTGATGTTTGAGGCTGGCTTACCTATTAAATAGTGTCGTGCAATGTTGGATGTTTCCTTTTTCAATCAGATATTCTGCTGATGTTTCTGGAGCAATTGGTGTAAACATTTTGTGGGAGAACAGGCCTCCTCAGGAATTTCTTAGCAGTAATCCCTTGCTGTAAATATGGATCCTGCTTGTGATAATTTGACATGCACAGCCTTTGAAAGGCTTTAGTCTGGAGCCATCCTTGCTATTTGGAATGACATTTGTAGTAGTCCATCACGCTAAGAGTAACCCAGCTTAGAAGTTATTTACACAGTGATTTCAGTGTAAATTTGGTTCAGCATTGTCATAATTTTAAAAAAGTTATATGCTATATATATCTTTCAAGCTTGTGTGTCACCTTTTTGTGGAAAAAGTGGCATGTTATCCTTTGACACAGCAGTGCAAGAAAACTCACCAATGGCTTATTAATATTTTTTTACCTAAAATGCATTTTTCATTCTTAAGTTCTTACGTATAAATAGTTAAATGTGTTCTACTATGCAACTTTGTGTCTGTGGAATTACATGAATTGTTTTCTTACTTTTTAGTGGTACATGGTTACCATAGTGCACATCTATAACCGCTGGAAGAACAGCGAACTTCGATGTTATGTCAATGGGGAACTGGCATCTTATGGAGAGATAACATGGTTTGTCAACACCAGTGATGTAAGTAATCCCTGTACACTAATACCTATGGATTATATAGATATTCTTTGCCTGTTTTATGTTAAAAAAAAAAAGAAGAAAAATAGTGCCTCTTTGGTAGAGGAGTAAATCGTGCTTTTATACACCTTAGAACTTTAAATTTATTGCTGTTGACACCTTCAAATACTTGTTTATATAAAAATGTTCCCTGATAAAATGTGTATTTTTTTGTATAATCTGTTTGTGTAGCACGGATTAAACCCTGTTGCTGGGATCTGTTTCATTTTCAGACATTTGACAAATGTTTCCTGGGCTCTTCAGAAACAGCTGATGCCAATCGAGTGTTCTGTGGGCAAATGACATCTGTTTACCTGTTCAGTGAGGCTCTCAATGCTGCTCAGATCTTTGCCATTTATCAGCTTGGCCTGGGGTATAAGGTATGTTAGAGTTGACTATTTAAAGTTTAATTCTGCTGAGAATACTGTGACGTTGTAACATATGTAAACTTTTCTGTAAGCCTGTGTAAGGTAAACTACGAGTAGGCATTAATTAAATTATTTATTTTCTTCTAAAATAAGAAGAATGATGTTCCTGTTTGCTTCTCAACATTTCCATGCTGGTGGTTGGGGAGGGAGAACACCACTGTTTTCTCTGACTAGGCTCACTTTTTCACTGAGGCTGAAAACTTTAGATCAAGTGTGATGTATTTGTTTAGAAATGTAGCTTTATAGTTACTTATGCCATTTAGTTTTTTTTTTAATGTGTGAAGTTAGTGCTGAGGGTTAGTTTTGTTGCAGTGATTTATTATTTGTTTTGTCTTAGCCTGAGGGGCACTAATTGAAGACTCTTATTCCCTAGCAGCTGTACAAACATAAGCTGAAAAAGATGGTTCTTATTCTGTCTGTTCCTCCATTATTAGTTCCTTCTGAGTGAACATTGCTGACAGCCATGCTGTTTCCAAGCTAATGTGTTTCTTTTACGTTACCCACCATTTTGGCAATGACACTCTTCAGGGGTCAAAAAAGTTCTGCAGTTCTAATTCTGTAGAATTGACTTGGAATCCATGTTCCTGTTGAGACTCCTTTTTTATTAAATACTGCTAGATTAAAGAAGCAACGTTTTTATTCATTTTTTGGCAATAGTTACGTTCTGAACTATGTCTTCAATGTTTGTAATCTAATCTGTTTTTTCTTTCTTTCCTCAACTCCGCTTCCCAATCCAGGGAACATTCAAGTTCAAGGCAGAAAGTGATCTCTTCCTCGATGAACATCACAAATTGTTGCTGTATGATGGCAAACTATCCAGTGCTATTGCTTTTATGTACAATCCAAGGGCTACAGATGCACAGCTGTGTCTGGAGTCATCCCCTAAGGACAACCCTTCTATTTTTGTTCATTCACCACATGCCCTCATGCTGCAGGTATATCAATGTTTTCATAAATTTGGAGGATACAAATGATTTCTCTTTGAAAACCTAAAATCAGGTTTTATAGGGATAAGATTGGGAATTGTGTATAGGTTGGGGTTTTGTTTTTTTTTTGAGTTGGCCCTCCTGCTATCTCCTCTATTTTTTGTACTAAAGAATACTAAGAAAAAATATTTGTTCTATGGAAAATTACAGCCTAAAAAATGTCAGTATTACAAGGGCTGTGTTACCTTTTAAAAATAATCCTTCTTGCTCGTTTCTGACCTGTTCAGATGTTGCCTATCTCCTGTCCTTCGCCTTGTCGATATGGAAATCCTTTTCTTCCCTGTGCTTTGAGTGTCTTCACTTATTAAATTATCAGAAGCTTTGCGTGTGTTCTGTTCTAGAGTTTCTCTATTACTGGAGAATTGTTTTAAATTTGCAAGCCATCTCCTGTATATTCCTCTGAGGATCTACACTAGACTGTATCTAGAGCAGTGGGTCAGGCAGATTGGGTGTTTAGTGTGGCTGTGGCAGCCAGTTTGCTGATCTTGCTGTTTCTTTTTACTTGGTAATAACACTGCTTTTGTAGTGAACAAATTAAAAACTGGTTTTAACAACTTGTTAACAGTTTCTGAAGGAGGTTTCGCTATTTCTTGTTTCTTTTCTGTCAGGATGTGAAAGCAGTCTTAACGCATTCTATCCAAAGTGCCCTGCACTCCATTGGAGGGGTGCAGGTGCTTTTCCCTCTCTTTGCACAGCTGGACTATAGGCAATATTCAACGGACCACATTGACACAACTGTTTGGTGAGTGCATGTACTTCATGGGTCCTGGGCTTTGTTCCTTTGGAAGGAAAGGAGATCACCCGTTGCTTTACTAAATGGCGTAGTGGTCTGCATTGTCTTGTGTGGCAGTGAGTTATGTCTGACAGCACACAGGTGGCCTTGCTACAGGCAGGACCTCAAGGCGATGTGCTCGTTTGCACCAAATGTTCTATGAAAGTTCACACAGAATCAAAATGTACACGTATTTTATACTTCACCATTTTTTTTGTGTAGCAGAGTTACTGATGATTCTCTTGAGCTTCTTCCTGTTATGAAGAAAATTCTCTGGGGAAGGCTTGAAGAGAAACTTGATAAAGGATTAATTTTTCAGCTGCATGAAGTCACTCCTTGGATTTTCTTTTAAGTTTTTTGTTTTAACCTTCAGACTTCTTGAAAGATACTGTGGTTAGTGTTACTACCAGGCTTTTCCTGTGGTCAGAGCTCTGTTTCAAGCCCATCCAACTTCTGAACAACCAGGCACAGAAGCTGGTGAAGCTCCTAAATTAAAGAGTAATAGCAATAGCCAAGGGATTGCTTTTTAGAATTCTGGTGTAGTTTGCTCTGTTTCATTGCAACTGTAGTTTCATGGCTGTTTAAAGATAATCTGTATCCGTATTGTCGCTAAGAAAGGGTGGGCACAGTGTTCCTTCAGTCTATTTGTACATGCCTGGAAGCCTCCCGAGCTGGCTCAGACTTGGGTGTCTGTGTCATAAGTCAGGAGTTTGATTTAGCTGCAAACTGACTCAGAGGGGGTTTTTTTGCCTCTGTCTTGATCCATAGGCACTGGTGCTGTGACACAAGGGACAGGACAGGAACAGTCATTCTGACAGCAGCACAGAGTTGAATTAGCTTGAATCCATAGAAAAGTTGTGTCTAGAAAAATACCCGCTCGTGTGACATCCATAGGAAACAGAATGGTGTTTGCTAATAATCTTGCACAAGTTTCTAAGTGGAATATGAAGCAGAGAGAAAGACAAGTTTAACTGTTCTTTCTGCAAGAACTTATTTTCAGAAGAATTTTGCTATTGCATGGTTATCTCAGAATGCAGAATTTCAAGTTAGAAAAACATTAATAAAAAGCAAGAAGTTACAGCTGTCAAAAATTTAGTCTTGCTTTTTGTTTTAAAAGTTCTGGTTTGAGAATTCATATAACACATTGAATGCATATCTCTGACCCATGTGATGGAAGCATAAATTTGGTAATATTTTCTGTCCTCTTGTAAATGTTTAGAACATTTTTCTCTACTAAACTGTGTTTTCCAGTTCTACTTTATTGGCATTCATCATGGAGTTGCTGAAGAACTCTATTGCTATGCAAGAACAGATGCTTTCCTGTAAAGGCTTCCTTGTGATAGGATATAGCCTAGAAAAGGTAAAGTAAATATTTCTTGATTTCTTACATGACTGTTGAATTTTTTCAAGAGAAATACTTTTTCTAGACAGTTGCAGGACTCTTCTTAAGTGGATGTTCTTTTACAGTCTTCCAAAGCCCATGTTACCCGAGCTGTCCTAGAACTTTGCCTTGCCTTTTCCAAATACCTGAGCAACTTACACAATGGGGTGCCCTTGCTGAAGCAACTGTGTGACCATGTTCTCCTTAACCCTGCAATATGGATTCATATCCCAGCACAGGTAACATTGCTCATTCTTAGAAATAGGATATTTATGATGTACTGATTTGGGAGTGTTGCAGCTAAGCCTGGACTCCAAGAGTTACGGGTCATTGTTCCCCAGCAGAGATCATGCAGGAATGGTTTTCAGATTCTGCTTTTCTGCATGCAGCTGTCAAGTTTTGCAGACTCCCAGGGATTTCAGGGAGTTTGGAAACCTGCAGTGTTCTGCAGAAGAGTTGTAAGTAACTTCTGGAGTTCCTGACCCAGATTGAGAGGGAATTTTGGTTGAGCTAGTTGGCAAAAACTCAGCAATTTTTTAAGAGCAAATTATCCTGGTGTCAGATTTGAAGTGTTCTTTAAAAATGACAGCGACTATTTTTGTTTTGGTGAATCTGTGTTCTCTGAGAGTGAACAACTTTGATCACCAGTTGGTTCTACTTGAAACCTTCTTGCCAGCACTCTACAGTTTTAGAAATATAATGAAGTTTTTCATCAGTCTGCAGGGGTTTTAAGAGATTTGTAACTTAGCTATGCAAAGAAAAATCTGTTTTAATAGATAAAACTTAAGGATTCATTTGACTGACGTGCTGCAGTTTAGTTGTAATGACTTTTGCTGTCCTCACTGGGTGTTGTAGGCACAGCTGACCCTGTACACTTACCTGTCTACTGAGTTCATTGCCACTGTTAACATATATGGCGCAATCCGGCGGGTTGGGACGGTTCTTCTGGTCATGCACACCCTAAAGTATTATTACTGGGTAGTGAACCCTCAAGACCGCAGTGGGATAACTCCCAAGGGCATAGGTATGTATGTGTTTTAATTTTTACTCTCCCCATCTGATGTTTATTTTTAAAAAGTTTTGTATACAATGTATGGACTAGAACTGTAAATGTTCCATAAATAATTTCCCTTTAATATAGCTTGAGTTCCCCGTAGCAGCTTGAGCAGTGTGCTTTTGTCCTTGAAAGATTTTCTTCACAATCTAAAGGAAGCTTTCTCTAAGAGTCATCAAACACCTACATGAACTAACACAAGACAGAACTGCTCAGAGAAATGGTAGGGTGTTGGAAGTGGAGAGCTGTGCCTGGGAATGTGGTCTCTTTATGGAGCTTGTTCAGGTACTGGACAGTCCTTTAAGTGCTTTTAACATCCACTAATAGAAGCACTAGAGATGAAAACAAGCATACTGAGTCTGTCTGACTGGCATAGGGATCTCAACTTGCTGGAAAAGTGCTTAATGAGCATACTTAAATCAGACAGTGGAATCATAGCAAAGGAACTAATAAGAAATTCAGAACAGAATAACTTACATCTCTGCTGTCTTCCGTAATGGAAGGCTCTGGAATTTCAGAGAGAGAAGCAGGGGATGAAGGAGAGCTAGATATACTAGGAGTGAGTGCTCCTTAGATGTGTCTGACTTCCTACCACCAACTTCTCAAGATGGCCAGCCGTTTCTGTTAGGGGGTCGTAAAGATTGTTTTGTAGTATTTTGCATCCTTTAAGAAGCAAAGCATGTGTTCTTTCTCCTTTCTTTTTAGTGAAGACACGGATTTACTTAGTTTCTGAATGGATTTATTGAGCCTGAGGCAAGTGTACATGTAGGATAGTCTTAGTAATGCAGTTTAATGGCTTATTTTTGACTGAGTACTTTGAGTTTATACTGAAAATAACTGTTCTTAAACCAAACCTGCCTGTAGGTCTATACTCTGTAAAACCAGACTCATATGATCACTTTCATTCACGAGTTCATTTGCTTTTCCATGATGATTAAGATCATAAGAACTGGGAACCCATAAAGCAAATGTAAGAACTATCCCCAGAAATACATTTGTGACAGTTCATTTGCTTTCTGTATGAAAACTTTTACTTGACTTTGACATTTGGTTGCACCTGTTTTTTTAACCTTGTCTCTCCTGGGAACTACTGAGTGTTTGAGTATTTGAAATGTTTCAGTGAAAGTCTCCTTTACACAGCGCTGGCAGAAGCCAGTCCTTTTGACTTTGAGTTAACAAATTAAGTCATGTCTTTCAAGGTAATCTTTATCCATAGGTTGATTTTTGTGAATATAGCCAGTGTGTAACAAAGACATATAGCTCTTCCTTTCTGCTAAAGCTCAGCTTTCAAAAGAGCTTGTAAACGGTGAAGGTTTGAAATCTGGAAATTCTGATGTTAAGTTTGTATATCAACTTATTGCTTGCGTGAAGTTGGTTCAGAGCACTTCAAGAAGTGGAAAAATTATTAGAGGTATTTAGAGGGGGGGTTTAGAAAACTGTATTTAGCAAAAGCTTTATTATACCCTCGCTGGTTGGGCATTCTGCTAATGAAAAGTGATAAAATGCAGTACTGTTGTTTTGTAGTCTGAAATAGAGGGAAGATGACTTTACTTAAAACTGTGCCTTCTTCACCCAGAAAATGCCTTTGATTTTTCTTTCTTTGAAAATGCATTCTCTGCCAATTACAATGGTTGATTTGTAGTTCATATATCTACGTTTCTTTTGTAGATGGTCCACGGCCTACTCAAAAGGAGATTTTATCCCTTCGAGCATTTTTGTTGATGTTTATTAAACAGCTAGTGATGAAGGTAGGGTATCTTTAAATTATGATAGGATATTTAAGTTTCATAAAGAAATTCTTTAAGCATGTTGAATTTTGCAATAGTAAGGAAACAGAAAAGCACTGTAAGGTGCTTCTTTTTTTGTGCCTCTTGCCGCAGACGGCAGGGCTAGAGATGTATTTTTTTCCCTTTTAAGTTGTTTTTTAGCCATCAGAGGAGTACTGGAACTCAGCAGTTTTACTGTTTATAGACTCTTCTTAACACTTTCCTGTTGTAAGCTTTGGTGTCTCTGTTTTTTCCCTTCTGTAGACTCACTTCTGTGTCTTTGAAGCTGCCTCCCTTTTCCACCCTTCCCATGTTGCTAAGGGGATCAGCAAGCTCTCTGTGCTCTCCCTTAGGCCCAGCAGTGCGGAGGAGTAACTACCAGAAAAGCTCTGCCCTTGGCTCTTGTTCTCTTTCTTTAAATTGGACATTTTGCAGTTGAAGCGTTCATTTTTATTTTTTCCCCTTTAAAATTTCTGTCAGAGTTTTGTAGCTTGGGTGGTTTTGAATAGAGTTTCCCAAGGATTATTGTGGTTTAACCCCAACCAACAGCTCGCTTACTCGCCCACCGGTGGGATCAGGGAGAGAATCAGAAGAGCAAAAGCTTGTGGTGAGCTGAGATAAAGGTGGTTTAGCAGGGAAAGCAAGAGCTGTCTCCACAGGCAAAACGAGGAGTCCATCACCCCTTGCCATGGACAGCTAGTGTTCAGCCATCTCCGGGAGAGCAGGGACCCATCACGTGTAGCACTTACACAGGAAACCAAACACCATTGCTCCTTCCTCCTTCTTCCCCTGAATTTATATACTGAACGTGATGTCACATGGTATGGAATATCCCTTTGGTCATTTGGGGTCACCTGTCCCGACTGTGTCTCCTCCCAGTTTCCCCACCAGTGTGACAGAGAAGGTCTTGACTCTGTGTCAGCAATAACAGAAACATCCCTGGGGTTATCATAGTGTTTCCAGCACAAACCACAGCATAGCCCTGTTCTACCTACTGTGAAGGAACTCACAGCCCAGCCAGGACCTGCACAGCAGTAAAGAGGACATCCTTTTGCTGCTTCTTCAGCAAGTTTTATGTTTGTACACCATGGTGCAAAATCTTTACGGGAAAAAGACTTACTTAAAAAAATTAAACCCCTAGAAATGAAGAAAAGCTGCTTTTCCCTACCATCAGCCTGTTATTAAAAACTATTGTTTTTTTATTTTATTTTCACAAAAAATACCTCAAGGCATATTCCTGGCATAGATGCCATAACTAACTTAGATTTCTTTTGATAGCAACTGAATGTGGGATTCTGTAGTGGAAAATAAGAAGCAAAAGAAGATGCACAGCTAACAGGCTTATAATTAAACTTCCAGGTCTACTTCTGAATCCTCTTTGCTACCTTCATTCTGCTATTAGTAAGAGGCTCTCAGATCAAATTGACTGTATCAATTAACGTGTGTTACTCTTTATACTATATTGCTATTTGTTTTATTTTTATGCCTGTGTTGAAATTGTCTTAAAGCACTTTTATAGAATTCAGTGGGTGCTTTTGGTGGCAGGAAGTAAGTTACCTTCCAACTATGAAGCTCTTGTAGTATTGAGGGAAAACAAATTTGCCTTGTGATACTTCCAGTGTTGTATAGTCATTGCTTGCAATAATTTGGTTTTTTTTGGGAACAGCACTTTTGTGCTAGAAAGATGATATTTAAAAGCTGTTTCTTTTTAAAGGACTATGGAATAAAAGAAGATGAATTGCAGGCTATCCTCAATTATCTGCTCACTATACATGAGGTAATTTTTAATTTGGGGTCTGCGTGTGTGGGGAGTTTCATACTGCTGCTGTTTGTGACCCCCCAGATATTTGAGTATTTTCAAATATAACCTCCTTTATGCCACAAGATGGCTCTGCAGAGGAAGCAACAAACCTTGTCCAATTGTTTAGTGTGCTGATATGCCAATATTCCTGCAGTGATTTAAGCACTATGTTCAATGTTAGATTGAAGTTCATTAAGCCAGTAAGTCAAAATGGTTTCTTATGTTGTTCTGCAAACCAATTTACCAAGCAGAAAAACAGATGGTGAGACTGACTTTAAAAAAAGAGTCAAAACCTTGTTTTAGGCGAAGTCATATTTTTTTGTGTTTTGTTTTTCTCTCCTTTTTATTTTGCTTCTTAAATAAAGCAGTAAAATTGAAAACATGCATTAAAAAATAAAGATGTATGGTAATGACATCTAAGAGAAGCATATAAACTTAATTGGGAGAAAATGTTGGTTACCACTGATACATCTGCATCTTCATATTTTAGCACCAGGAAAAGGCACTTTATGCCAGATGCAACATCAAAGACAAGGGAAATGGGGACATAAATCTAACTGATCTCATCTCCGTAACGGTGCTTGAAATGGGGAAAATAAGGAATTAATTGAACTTCATTTCAAGCAGTATGGAGGTTTTACTTTTTTTTGTTGCTGACACCTATATTTTCATTTTATCCTCTGTGCTGGTTACTACTACTTGGTAGTACCATTCAAGTCATTGTGCTTTATGTGGAGAAGTGAAAAGTAAGACTCTTGGTTACATCTAAGAGTGAACTGAAACAGCAGAAGCCTTTTATAGCCTTCAGATGTGAGGGAGTGATGTTTTAAACATCTTAGTAGTTTGCATATTCAAGTCAAAAAGATCCATGAATGCTGAATCTCACGCAATTAGGAATCTAACTGTAAATTCAGGAAAACATCAACAAAAAAAGTAAAATTCAGCCTTCTCATAGGGCTCATTCATCAATGCTAGCATCCGTAATTTAAGCTAATAATGCTGTCAGGTGAACAGAGTAGTTCAGAGGGTGTGAAACTGGTTTTCAAATAAAGAAAAATCAGAGTATTTGTTTAAAAGTGTTGGACAGTGGGTTTTCTTGTGGGCTTCTCTTTTGATGCCCTTTTTTGTTTATTTGTTTTAAAACAAGCTTTTGTTTTACTATTACAAAGAATGGGAAAAGACAGGTGCATTTTGCTACTTTGGTTATTTTTGCTACAACGAACTTGGAGCAAATTAATAAACTTTAGTTTAGAGTGCTTTAGACTAAAAGCTTTACTGAGCAGCTTGAATTATCCATATTAAATCTTTTCTGTGGCAGGTGGATAGTACTTTTTTCCCCTGGTTTGAATGTTTTTTTCTTTCATTAAACACCACCCTGTGCCCCAGAAAATGTGCAGCAGTTGATTTCTAGCTCCTGTGCAGCAAAGGACCAGGAAATACACGTGCAAACAGATGAGCATGTGTGTGCAAGGGAATGGCATAGTGCAAATATCCATTCCCTGTCTAAGCTTCACCCTAAAAAAATGAAGTCTATTTTTTGTAACATTTTCTTCTGCACTTGCCTTTCAGGTCTATGGCCTTATTGATTTGGTCCTTAGTTTACTATTGCTCTCCACGTAATTTTGAAATATTTTTTTAACCAAAACAGTGCTCTAGCATACATGCATTTTGATTTCAAACGTGTAACTTTTATTCAACAGGACGACAATCTAATGGATGTCTTGCAGTTGCTTGTTGCTCTGATGTCAGAGCATCCCAGTTCTATGATCCCTGCGTTTGATCAGAGGAATGGATTACAGTAAGTTTGAGTTTTGTAAGTGGGGGAAAAGGAAAATAGTCCTTTGACCATCCTGTTGCTTGTGAGAATTCCCGTGAAATCTGAAAGGTCCTCGTCCGTGTATTCGTTGCAGTCTTAGACTCCTCATCTTGGGTAGTTTTTTGAGTGCAGGTGTTCACTTTGACAAGAGGTGATGTTGGATTTATTATCAATGAGGTGTGTTTTTTAATGTTTCCAAGCTGTCAGTCACACTGAAACAGGTAGGGATCATTCTCAGTTACTCTTCCACATTGATGTTTTCATCTATCAGCGCTTAGTCTTTAGCCTCTCATTCTTACATATGTTTTAGAACTGAAAGGGGGCTGACAAAAATTGACTCAGATGTCTTCTGATCTTTGTTAGTTTTCTTGACTTTTTTTCTTTTCCTATGGGACTTTGGCAGAAGAAACATTTGTTTCAGTTCAGCACTTTGTGCTCTGCATTGTTTGCAGTCTTTTTCCCAATGAACAGAAAAAGAGTGTTTAATACTGCTGTGAGAGAAAAGTAAGGAAAGTAGGAAATTCTACTAGCAGTAAAAGCACACGAGAAAATCTACTAGAAGAGTAAGTTATGGCTCTGATTTTGTCTTGTGGCTCTCAGAGGGTGGTCACAGTATTGAACTTGTTTAATTTAAAATAAACCTGCCTGGACATAGTGGGGGAGAAATTGGAACAGGAAAACAAACATAAGAACTATTCCTAGAAGGATATGTGGAGTAGTAACTCTCTCACTGTGTAAAGGCAGAGTCTCATTTTATATATTCAATTGCACCTATTGGTTAATCTCTATTTCTACATTTATTTTTTTCAGTTGCCCTGTCTCAAGAGACTGCATTCAGGCATGTTCATAATTGTTTTCTCCCCTTTTAGTGTTAGGCTGATTTTTATTTTAATTTTTTTAAACCTGTTTTCCTCAGATTTGACTTCATTTGTATGGTAATATATTATGTCTGGGAAACTAATCAAGATTCTAAATAATAAAGTATTTGAATGTTGTGTTGAGTCTCCAGTGCAATACATTTGGTTTTATTTAACAACTAGCAGTAAGTGTTTTCTTTTTTATTAACAAGTTTGAGCAAGTCAGTCTGAATAGTAGTGAGTCCCCAGCTAGAAATCACTTTGTTTCTATCTCATTTGTTGCAGTCCTTGCTCCTGTATTGTCTCCAGTCACTTAATGAATTGTTTGTATGCTTCTTGATGTATCTACTTTTTATAGTTAAGACACCATATTCTTGAAATTTAAAAAGAATTTTTCAGGGCTTTAGAAATATTTGGAGTTCTTTTAAAATTAAAAAAATTAAAAGTAACCAATCTATTGAAAAAATGTAAGGAAATGATGTTCATCTATGCAAATAGTGTTCTGTCAAGCAGAGAAATGGATTATATTGCTTGAATAAATGGTTAGTTGTTTCCTTCTATACTTGCTGTGGTTGCAGCTTTCTCCAGGATGAGTTATATGTTTTAGATAGCTGGTTTTGAATCACCCTTAGATTTTGCCTTTAGTTCTGGTGTAGAACTAAATCTTTTTTTGGTCTTAGGAAGTGAAAGTATATACCTAGTGGTGAGTTCTCAGACCTAAAAACCTGAAGTCCTTTGAGCTCCTTAAAACCGGCTGATGTAAAATGTTGTAACATGGAATATTTTTGGAAAGTCTCAAGAATTAAGTTAGGTAGTTTTTTTTTCCTTCCCCTAGAAAAGTGATTGAAATTTAAAAAAAAAATTCATCAGAACATATTCGCAGTAAAAGCGGAATTCTGTGCCTTCTGTTCCAGTATGATTTCATGGAGCATTAGGAAATTAATATTTTCTTTTTTTTCAGAAAGAGCTTAGTAGTCCATGCAGGTAAAAGCTAAATCATGTTTCATAAATTCAAAGATCTGTTGAATACTATGAACTACAGACCAACTGAAGTCAGACAGGGACATGGCCATAAGCACTTTACCTTCTAAAAATGCGAGCTATGAAGGAAATTAGATGTATGTAACTTACAAATACATTTAGATGTCTTATATTTTTATGGGAGATTTACAAGTATCAAAAACTTGTTTGTTATTCTTCACAGTGACAGAAGGCAAACATTAGAACTGTTTTTACTATGTAAATAAACTTCCTTGAATAAAAGATCAACCTTTAATGTACTGCAGACAAATGTTTGAGAAGTTAAGATAAAATACCTGTTCAATTGTTTTTATTTGGGGAGTGGAAGGCACAGATATACATCGTGAGATCTTTGTAGTATTGCAACTTGAATTGGTAATGTCAAATATATTGAAGGTTGCTGGACACTACCCACTGTAAGACTGTATTTCCAATGGTTTCTTAATTTACCAGATTTGAGGGACATTTTTCTTGCTCTGTTCATGGCACTCTCCTACAGCCAGAATTAGTCTTGTACTTTGGTATGGGCATGCTCCTCATGTTGCTTTCTTCTTACACCTGAGTGGAGAATCGTAAGCAGGTGTAGAGCACTGCCATAACCAGGTGAGGAGCAGAGACTGATGCAGATGAAATGAGAAGAATGCCTTCTGCCTTGGTGCCTTCCTCTGTCCCTTCTGGGGGAGCAACAGGATGTGCAGATGGCAAATATTAGTCTTAGGAATAAATCCCCCTCCATACATGGCTATTCCTATCCAGCCACGTTTATACCAAAGCAATTGCTTACTTAGTTTTCTTGGTAAAATATCAGATTAAGGCAGTTCTCAGTGTAAGAACTGCAGAAACTTTTCACAGCATGTTTTATGTATTCATCCGTGAGAGATATTTAAATTTGATAAAATATGGTATTGCAAACTATTGTGCTGTTAACAGAAACGTCATGCTGTTTTTTTTAAGTCTTATTAATATTCTTTTAAATTAGGCTCAGATAAAATTTACTTGTGTTTATTGCAGCTGCAGTTGATTTTCATTCCAAGAATTGCTATGCATTTCAATTTAGGAAGCCTTGTGTTTTCTCCACTTAGGGTTGTCTACAAGCTTTTAGCATCACAAAGTGAAGGCATCAGGGTGCAAGCTCTGAAAGTGATGGGATATTTCTTAAAGCATCTTGCTCCAAAGTAAGTACTGACTTAGAACTTAAAACTAAACCTTCCCAAAAAAGAAGGGAAAAAGTTTGGTTGTGACACATAAATTCTATATATTATTTTCTCTATGTATTATTTAATGTGTCTATAAAGATGTGTTTGTATGTAAAGGGAAAAAAGCTACAGTGGAGGTTAATCACTGAAAAGCAGCTACTATTCTTCAATTTATTTGCCACAGATGTATTTCTGAGGTGGTGGAATTACTTGTTATTGGCAGCTAGTGTTCAGGAATTAGCAATTCCTTCCCAGGTTTATTTAATAGTTCCTTGCAGTATGGCTTCTTGCTCTTTAAAGTGTCCTTTTCCACTGAAATCCATAGCAAGAATTGGGCTGGTGAGACTGAACCCCGTGTTACTTACTGAGGGCTGGATTTAGTATGGCTCAAGTTGACTGCAGTGGTAGATAACTGTTGAGATTGCTGTCCATGGTTGCATTTTTTGAGTGAAATGAGGACAAAGATGCCCTTTCCTCAGTTTTTGTCAAGAAATCCCAAAGGTTGTGTTTTTGGGCCCATGGGGGAGTGGATGTCATTTGTGGAAGAAAGTTAGCTGTCTCCAGGGAATGATTTGGTCTTTCACCATCTGAATACTTGACCTTTTCCCTAACCAAAAGTGAAAGAATTAAGGAAAAAAAAAAAGAAAAATATGTTTTCAGAGATTTTATGTTTCTTGAGGCACACTTTTTCAACTTTTTCCCCCCTAAAGCTAGTTGAATGCATGTTTATTTTATCTTTCTGTGCTATTTTAGGAGAAAAGCTGAAGTCATGCTTGGACATGGATTGTTCTCTTTGTTGGCTGAAAGGCTGATGCTTCAGACAAGCTTATTCACCATGACCACATACAATGTCCTATTTGAGGTAGTAATACACTGTAGTTAAGATCCAATCTTTCTAATTACTTGTAAGACATTGTTAGAAAATTACTTACATATTTGTGCTGATATGTTCCAGATGACATTAAACTTTAGTGTAATGCAGCTGAGGGCTGCTTTTTTCCCCCCTCCAAAGCTCACTACTTGAGATTTTCCCTCCACCCCCTTGGCTCGGTTATGCTCATTATGAACAATTCTATATAATGATTGACTTGTATGTCTCAAGCAGATGCCCATATGTATGTGGAATTTTATTATAGCAATGATCCTGCCTTGTGATATTGTTTTGGTTAGATTCAGGTTTATCTGGCAGTGTATTTTAAATAGTAGTATGCACTTGAGAGAAAGCAAAAAAGCAAACGTTTTAGAGTTTTGGGAACAGGATGAAATAAATTTTCAAGAAAGATAGTGGGTTTTGTTTTGAATGATGAAATAATGATCGTGCTGTATCCGACTATTTTTCAGTGAGCTGTCTTTGTGGACATTGATATGGCATATTTTTCTTTCTTGCTAGATTCTGACTGAACAGATTTGCACTCAAGTGATACATAAACAACATCCTGACCCAGATTCAACAGTGAAGATACAAAATCCTCGTAAGAACAATACATATTTTGAAGTGCTACCATAAAAAAGTCTGCCTTAAAAAAAGCCACCAATGAAACAGCCTGTTAATTGCATTCACCAGTCTTATTTCTGATTTCAGTTTTACATTTTCTTCTGTACTAGAAGAAAGATAATGTGCGTTTTTTAGGAAGTATGTCTCTATAGCTTTTTAAAAGACATTTTATATGTCTAAATATGTATGTAGTTCATAACTCAGGCTTTTTGGCTGTGCAGTCATGTTATGAAATAGTTTTTCAAGGCTTGCATGCACAGGATACTTTGATTTAATACATGTTAAAGTTCCAGCAAAATTCTGATTGCATTATTTAGTAATGTCAGACTAAATTACCTGAAATAGGGAAACAGCTTTCATCTTAAATTATATTCAGTATGACAATGCTAGATGGAAAATAGAAGAAAGGTATCTGCTCACTGTTTTGGTTAGCTTACTTCATGGGAAATATCTTGATGAAACTTTAGATGTCTTTTGAACGAAGAGAAAATACTGATCTCCTTTTGTAAGTTATATACATTATTAATATGCTCTGTATGTAATACAATGGACTTATGATAGCTTGGGGAGTTTTTTTTTGTTCCTAGACAAATAATAGATTTTTCACTTTCATAGCTGCTGTGTCATTAAACGTAGGTCACGGCTGTGGGTTGCTTCATGTGGAAGGTAGGGGAAGAGAAAGGGAAGCAAAGCAGATGCAGAGAAGCAGTGTGGTTGCATTATGCCATTTGCTTTCTGGTAAATCTGTATGAAGCAAGAGATGTGAGCAGATTTCTGTTACTTTTTACATTTTTGAAGTTGGCAGTCACTCCTGTGGTTAGTGTAGACTATTTGGAGTCTGAGTGATGAGTCTGGAATTATCTAGGTCTAGTAGGAAGAGTGACTTGTAGAAGACCTTTTTAAGATCAGTTTTAATACTATCAAATAAGGAATTTTTTCTTAAAGAAGTTGTTCAAGATGAGCTGAAACTGTCACAGTGACTGTGTTCAAATTGCACCCTAATTTACAACATTAACTGCTTTTAAAGTAGCAAGAACAGTGACTCCCCCACTGCTTCAAAAAGTGGTGTACCCACATTTTTGACTGTCTCCTGAAGACATAGAAAAAATTGTGATCATAAGAGATAAAAATTTCGTATCAGGAAGGTTTTCTATAACAAACTGTTAAGTATAGTTGGAAGTTGGTCACATTCTTTGACAATTCAGTAATACCAGGGTAGAACAAAATTATGCATTTTTCTCATATATTGATTTTCTAAAGGATGCTTTTTTTTTAATGTGAGCTTCCTTTAAGAAATGGTTCTGGCAGGTTCTGATAGCTTCTGATAGTTTCTATCCTGCAGAAACATTTGTGTTGCTTAAACATGGTAATTCAAAACCAATTCAGAGTAATTTAAGTTGGATTCCATTTGCTTCAGCTCTGTAGGCCTGAATGGTGAGTAGGTCTGAGAAGGCTTGGAAGAAGGGGTTTGTGTTAGTTAAACCACCTACTCAAACAGAGGTGTGCTTTTTCTCCATATAAAACTATTTTATGTGGCGTTGCTGTTCTTGTACAAACGCTGTTGAAAGAGGCCGTGTGTTTTATGCTGCTCTTAGTACTAATATATTGTTACTCCTGAACTGTTTTACAGAGATTTTGAAGGTTATTGCAATCCTGATACGTAATTCTCCACAGTGCCCGGAAACTCTGGAGGTTCGGCGAGCCTTTCTCTCGGATATGATTAAACTTTTTAATAACAGCAGAGAAAACAGGAGGTAAGGTAGCTTGCTATATGCACGAGTGTACAGAATAAGTAACCGGGTGTCTTAGTAAATTAAACTCATTAAGTAGATCCAGCTTCATGGCTGTCCAGCAAATTCTGTACTCCAGTGTAGTCTTCAGGACGTAAAACTAGAGAAGCTTGCAGCTTAAAGCACGTTGAATTCCTGACTTAGCTGCTTGATACTTCCAAGACATATTTTGAAATTTAACCTAATACCACGTGTGTGTTTTGCAGGAGTTTGTTGCAGTGCTCCGTGTGGCAGGAGTGGATGCTTTCCCTTTGCTGTTTTAACCCAAAGACTTCTGAGGAACAGAAGATAACCGAGATGGTGTACACCATATTTCGGATTTTGCTCTACCATGCAATCAAGTACGAGTGGGGTGGCTGGCGTGTTTGGGTGGATACACTGTCCATCACACATTCAAAGGTGAGTGTTGGAAATAGCTGGGAAACCTTGTTGTGCTGTGTGATTAGATTTAGAGCCTTCAAGTGCTGTATCATGCACTGACATAATCTGGAAGTGAAGGTCAGTAATTAAACTAACCCCTGTGTTTTTATGTTACTGCACATAACTTCGAAATACATGATAATTAAAAGTTAACTTTGTTGTTTTAACACGAAGATTTTGTTGTTGTTGCTCAAATTGGGTGGTATTAGTTTATCCTGATATCAAAAATGAGACAATGAGATTTCAGGAGCTTTTCTGAAAAATTGTAGTGCTGGTTTTGCTTCTCAGTAACAGGAGGAACACAAGGTGGCGCACCATATCTATTCATAGACAAAAATACCTTTCAGTAACATCAAAAGGCTGTAAGACAAACGAGTAAAAGGCAAAGAAATTAAAGTTAAGACAGATGCTGCAGCTGTTAAGCTGTCGTGGAATACAGGGTGAGAACGCAAATCCTCGCAGTATGAATGAGCCTATTACCCTTTGTTATTGTTCTGTCTGATTTTTGTTGTTGTTACAGCCAGAGTTACATCATAAAAGTTATTAGTGGTTCTATGAACAAGGTAGACTAGTATAAAAGGTGTTTTGTACTACCTTATTCTGAACAGAAGAGTAAGCCACTGTGGGTCTCTTAATTATTGTGGTGATCAGAAATAATTAAGATGAATTAAATTATAGATTACCCATTTTTAAATGTGGGCAACTTACCAATGTGAAAAGGACATCTCTGAATCCTAAAGATCACTGTATGATTGTAAGGAATTGTTAGCATTTCTGAGGTCCTTGATTTTGCATGTGTTTTTTTCTCCAAAAAAGTGAGTCTCTGCAGGCAGCAATGACAGTGTTCTTTTGCAGTTCAGTTAATTTATCATGTGCATAGCTCAGTGGTAGATTATTGGGCTATGGGGAGACAGATGTAGAAATCTATATATTAAAAGTGGGTGAAATAATTTCATTAAGCAGTCACTTTAGCTAAATGGAATTCAGGTGCAAAGCACCTAAGGGCCAAATTTTAATCCTTGCAGAGACCACATTGTGGTTGTTGAAACCTTCTTAGTATTCTTTTGTGTAGGCTCTGCAGTCTTCAGAAACAGTTTCCTCTTTTTGTCCCCCAAGCTGCAGAAGGTGTGGGTGGATTGTACAGTGGCAGCTCTAGGCAAAGATCCCTAATGTACATTTATAGAAACTGGCATAATTTAAAGCTTTTGTGTGACTGCTGGGGAACTGTCCCTGGGGAAGGATGAAGAAGTGAATTAGGGAGGACCACCTTTCTAACTCTTACACGGAGCTTTGGTGTATTGAATTTAGAAATTATCTGGCACGTTATCTTATAATCTGTAGTTCTATTCTTAGACTCTTTTTGTGAGATAATGTCATGTCGGAAATCTCATTTAAACAGCGTCTGTGTCAAAATGATTTTATGGATTTTTGGTCATTCTCTTCAGTGACTTAATGTGGCTAATCAATGGTCTGGAGTTCCTACAGAAAGAAACCAACTTTTTTTTGTGATGGCATGGCCAAATGTCAAGAAAAAAGACAACACAATTTTAGAAAATGCAGAAAAAAAAAAAGAGGTGCAGATAACATGGGTTTTGTTTATTTGTTTATATTTTAAAAGCTGTGTGTTTTTGTGCAAGGCCGTAGTGAATGAGATGATGACCTGCTTCGTTCTTTGTGTTCCTCGGTTTTGGTTCTTGGCATAGTGAGGTATCCTGTGGTTGTGGAAATCACTTCCTGTAAGTTTTCCCAAGTCTAATTTGGACTTTCTGGTCAATATACAAGCTCTGTCTGGTCTTCCAGCCTCCTTCAGAGGAAGTGGAGCAATGGCAAGGCTGGGAGCGTGGGAGTGTGGGCAGAGCAAGCAGCAGCGTGGTGGTGGGATTTTGAAGGACTCGTAGAAGAGTTCAGTTTGTTTGGACATCAGTACTAATACCATCCACTTCCAGAAGCCTGAGTGAAAATGTTTAAATGGCAAAAGCATCCAGAAACTAACTCGACAATAGTGATGTGAATGATGATGCAATAATCAAAATTTTGAAGTTTCCACCTTTATTATGCAGTTTCCATTTGAACTTTTTATAAGAAATATATGCGATTTATGCAGCTAGCCACACAAAACCAGATGCTATTTCATATCTGTCTGTTAATTACATTAACATTAATTAGGATGAATCATGAAAGAGCTCTTTGTGGTAAAACCTTTCTAATCACTGGAAAGTGTCCTTATAAATGGATATTAATATCTAATTAGAAGGAATTTTAATCCCTCTAATTTTGCATATTTTAAGTAGCCCTGTATCCTGTTATACCACTGTTGAGATTCATGGAGGTTCACACATAACATGGTGCAGACATAATTCAGGGAGCAAATTGTTTGATGCTAAGTGCATCTCAGATGATTTTGATTTCTTGGGTGCTTTCAAAGTAATGTGGGCATTATGGGAACAAAAATATTTCCTTAACATTGCTAAGAGAATAACCAATTTGTGGTTTTCTTATTTCATCTCTAATTGTATTGGGTTACTGCTTATTTTTCCTTTTTACAGCCCTCTGTGCCATTCTTGCCACTAATTTATAACACCATTCTATGATAAAGAACTAGTACATAAAGGACTAGTGTTACAGAATTGGATAGCAGTTGCAGAGCTACACATCAAGATACATGCAGCTGCTATAAAAAGCCAAAGAAACTCAATTGCAATTTTATTGTCCAGTTTGATAGATTTCCTGCCACCTTTGTAGCAGGGAAGCTGTTTGTCACTGTAACCCTCTCCTCCAACAGCTGCACAACATTTTATAAGCAGCAGCAGTGGCTTTTCCAGCATAATTGCACCACATTGGCTTCCTAGCACTCAGAATTTAGAAGGTGTGTAGGTGCGGGTATCCTTTTTAAAGCCAAATTTCTTAGCATTGCTCAGGTATTTTGCTCTTTTGCTCATTTCCATATTATTTTTGATGCTTTCGAGGTAATGGCACAGCGTATGCAAAGGTGGTTAATCTGTTGCTTCTAGTTCAAAAAAATATTAATGGAAAATTTAAATCGGAACCCCAGTTTGCTCTGACTGACCAGTGCTAAATTTAGGAAAGCATCTAAGAACTTCTGGTTTTGAAACATTGCAACCATGCTAGCTAGGCCTTAGGTTTTATCTGTCTAGCCAGGCAGCTTTGTAGAAAGGACCAGTGGTTAAGGGGATAATAATAATAAGAAACAAGTAAAGAATTGTGGACAACTTGCATTTTTAACCTTTCAGCTTCCCCAAGTTTTAAAAGAATATAATGATTTACACAGTGTCATACATTCCTAAATTACCTGAATGCTTGAACCTTCTGGAAAGACTGCTTATTTCAGGCCCTTAAAGGTATTTTACTACTTAAAAGTTGGTTCATGTTACCACGTGATTCTGTTTAAGAGAATATACTCAGGGGAAGTCTGATTTTTATTTTTAATTTTTAGCAGCTCAGGAAATTTTCATTAAGACTCAGAATTGTTCCTATGTGTAAGCTGCAGTTCTGTGGCTGTGTAAGTGTAAAGATTTTGTACACTGATCTGAATAAGAAGTATGATCTTGAAATGTTAGTAGTGTGACTTTAGCATGCCAGGTATTTCTAAATAATTGTTAGTTTTCGGTCAAAAGAAGTGCAGTAGTAATTAACATTGTAAATGCTAAGTAAATGTATATGTTCTTGTTTAATTTGAGAGGGGGGAAAAACCCCAGAGGTGTGCACAGCATTTGCATGTGTTGTGTTTGCCAGGTTTTCATCACTCTCTGCTGAGGGAAAAGCAGCAAAGATTGGGTGGTGGGGGAGCTAGTATATGATGGCAATTAAAAGGCTAATTTGAAGAGAAGTGAGTGTGACTCAGTAGTTTTAGAAGGTAAGAGGACATCAGAATCTGGAGTCCAAATCCCATTGGCTTTCGTGAGTTACTCATGACTTGTCTCTCTTTTTATTCCCTGTCTTGAAGGCAGTGGGGTCTCCCACAGCAGCTCTAGGGCATTTTGAAGGCTTCAGGTGTTCCTCAGTCCTGTGAAAAGTGTGTCTGCATTGCCCTGAGGGGAAGCCAAGGTACCCAGCCAAGAGACTCACTGTGCTGCTGCAGGTTTTTGATTTTCAGTCATGCCATGCCCAATACAACAACGAGACAAAGTTGGGCGAGATGCAAATTAAGGAGCACACTTGAAATGATTATATATTATGTTCATTCTTATGGTCTAAATAGGTATTTTTAATAAATACTACTTTTTCTAGCTAGAATGGTTCTCAGAAGTGTCACCTGAGTTATGGAGAGCAGAAGGAACTTGGAGGCTGGAATGTGCAGCCTCCTTTAGAGTTGTGTACTCTCCAGGATGTGTCCTGCTGGTGCAGTCCTTCACCTTTACCACATGGTTAATGGGGAGCTTCTCCCACTCATTATTCACTTGGTTTGAGTGAGTGGAATGTTAGAGTGGTAAAATTTGGCGAATTCAAACTGAAAGAAAAGCGTGGAGCCAGGAATAGAGTGAGCAAGGTAAACTGAGGATTTATAAAGCAGGCAGGAACAGGATCAGCTGCAGAGAAGCCTTGAAAGAAGAGTGTAATGGAGATTCGCTACTGGTTGAGAAGCGCCAGAGCTCCCAAAAAGAAGAATTAAGGAAACACTTGCAGTGAAAAGAGCTGATGCATAAAAAGGCAAATGAAATAGTCTTCCTAAGCAAAGATGACCTGAGGAGAGAAGGGATTCTCCTCATTGGAACAGCCTCAAGAATTGTTAATGGCCTGCTTTGCTGTTGCTGCAGTTTGAAGCAATCCTCCTTCATCCTTGCAGCGACCTGTGTTCAAATCGTGGCTGTGGGGACTGAATGAAGTCTCTGGGCTGTTATTTGAAATGATGAGTGTGGAGTCTTTGCTGCAGGGCCAACAATGCATGGAGACACTGGAAAAGGATGGCACAGGAGCTGAAGATGGGAATTCTGACAATGCCGAGTGGTAAACGCCGGTTTTAGTTACAAAATATTTATGTTAATAACTAAATATCAAATGAGCTCAAGGTAGACTTTGACAGTCCACTGAGCTGGCAGGGATTGAGATAGGGAGAAAATACATACTTTGAGAAGATAGCGTGTGTTCACATCTTGCAGCTTAAACAAGTCAAAAGCAATAGTTGCCATAGTGAAAATGAGCAAATAGATGTTTGGAATGCAGTTTGAATTTATTACTGTGTGGTGATGTAAGAGAGGGCTATACCATGACTTGCTCTGAAAATAAAATGCTGCCAACATACGTAAAGTTCTCTCTCAGATAAGCAAAGACTTATGAATTATATTGACTAGTACTTTCTTTCTTACTTTAGAAATTATTGGCATGAATATTTATTTTCTCATGGCGAAGGGAAAAAAGGCAAGAGTAGTGCTACTTAGATGAAAATGCAAGATATGGAAACACAAAACTGTCTTGGTACAATGGTTGTCCCACACCTTGTGTGTCAGTGAATGTGTTTTTTTTTTGTGGGAGTTGAGACTCCTAGAAGCCTCTCATAAGTAGTGTCCAGCATAATATATGTTAATTTGCTTTTCTAAGCTTTTTTCCTGTGAAATCACCTGGAGATTACTCAGGTCAGTGGGTTACAGACTCTAAGTCAGTGTATGGTGCACACAATACCTTTGTATCTTTTACTTTACTGAATTGAAAATTAGTTTTGATATCTTTGGGTAGTGGTGTCTCCTGTCTAAACAGACCTGTTTTTGTTTAGAGATTGGATAACAGTTAGTGCTACTGGAGGAGAAGTGGAAAAACAGGTCAGTTAAGTCCTTGTTAAGTTTTAAAAAGTTGTAATGCTTTCTGGAATTATGAAGAGTTTATTGCTGGTGTCAGCAGCACAGGAGCTAGTCTGCACTGAGCAGACTCTGCAAGGAAACATCAGTGTATATATAATTGTCTGGCAGACATTCCCTTCTTCTCCCTACGAAGTGGCCCACCTGATAAGGGGAAAAACCCAAAATCTTAACATACGGTTAAAATATTGTCTCTCTGTTCTGTATTGCAAATGTCAATCATTTTGCCCTTTCTCATTGCTGTATGCTAATTTTTCTCCTTGGCAATTAGTAAATGTTGGATGTCAAATTAAGTTGAAATTAATGACAGAGGCAAGTGTTGCAGTTATTAGCTCACAAGTGTCTTTAACTAGTAGTGCGTAGAGATGCATTCCAAGCTTTGCAGACAGCTATGGATTAACCATCAAATGATGGTGAAGATTAATGAGTGGCCTTTTAGCTCACTAATTTAGAACAATTTCTAGTAATTAATTTTGTATTATCAGCTTTACAGTTGCAAATGCCTTAAGGAAAATAAAAAATGACTTGCATACATTTAAGGTTCTTCCAGCTAACAATTGTCTCATAAATTGTTGTGTGCTTGCGGATCCTGATGTTTCATTGTTAACATCTTTATATGCACTGTTCGTCTGCTTCTTTTTAGTAATCATAATTTCTACTTCATTTTGCATTTTTGTTGGTGCTGATTTTGTTAACCTTAGGTGTTTTCTTTGTTGTGTGTATTTTTTGGCTTTGAAGTTGCGTGCTGCATAAATGCCATGTCATGCAACAGAAGTGTGGAGGGAGAATTGTCTAGTGCCTGCTTTGTAGTACCACTATTTCTTGGTGTCCTGTCAAACCAAATTACAAATTAGTATAGTGATCAGAACTGTTTACAAAGCAGTATTTCTTAAAGCTGTACTCTTTTTTTATATAAGTAAGAAAACGCCAAACTTTAAATGCGTGTTAGAAAAATACTGGTGCAGGTAGTCTGTATAATTTTGTGCTTTGCTATTTTCATTTGACTTTGTAGTAAATACTGTCCTTGAAATAATTGTGACATGAATTCTTGCTGATGTTTGTGGTCAAAGTAGAAATTGCTATCCCTGTTGTGGGGGTTTTGTTTTTTTGGAGGGATGATGTTCTCCTGTATCTCTCTACGGTCTAATTTTCTTTACCAGTGTTTCTCTCCTTCCAGTTTCTTGCGTTGTTCTGAAATCAATGTAGAGTCTCAGCAGATTGTGCTTGGATTTATTTGCCCAATAGTTTACCTTGCCCATCTGTAAAGATAAGTTGTCTCTATTGACCTTCTCCAGTCTTTTTTCGGGGTTTTTGTTTTAGTAGCAATTAGCAATCCTGCCAAGCCCTTTAATTTTCAGTGTTGTTCTCTAATGGCTTCCAAACATTTGCCTATTCCGTGTTTCAGATGAAATTGGTTGCGATCACATTGCATCCCTGTGCCATACATTGTGTTTTTAACTGTTGACCATACGTGTGCAAACATCAGCTCGTTGCAGATTTATTTGTGTCTGTAACCTGTGCAGTTTGTAGAACTCATACTTGTGAACTTTCACTGTTTGCTGAAGCAGTGGGGAGCTTTTAGATAGAATTTACGTTTGTGATGATTTGGATTGAGAAAATGGGGAGTCTTAGGTAGAGGTGAACTCTTCTTTCAACACTGAAGTTTCAAGTGGCTTTAAAATTAAATGAGAAGTTCTGTGAAGAAAAGAACTTGGAAGCAGGAGTTTAATGAGACTTGCACTAGAATGATGCTTGAGAATATGGATGTGCACATTATTAATCGGTTGATTAATTAAAATCATTTAAATAATTGTGCGGCTCTATGCTTTCTAGGCAGTACGTATAAGTACTGCTGAAATCAACCAATGACATTTTTGTTGGTCGAATGTCCCTTTAGTGCTTGCTGGAAGAAAACTTTTTAGCAGTTTTGGAAAAGGAAGAAGCAACAGGGAGAGAGAGGAGGGCAAAATAGCTGGAGATAAGTTTAAGTTTTTAAGATTCCTTCTTCAGAAAAGTAGCATTTTGACCCAAAGTAGCAGCTTTGCCTAACCATGATTTGGAAAACAAATGGAAAGTGCAAGGGGCAGCTTATTATCATGATCTGTGTACTTTGTGCTGCTTGTGACATTCTGATTGTGGTATAGTTCAGGAGGGGAGTATTTCTAATATATTTTTAGCAACACCATAAAATCAAATGGTTTATAGATCCCTTGTGGTAGATGAATGAACATTCAGTCTTTTGTAATCATTCACACTGCAGTTTTTGTGCATAGCTGGTTGGAAACTTGTACCTGAAGACTTTTTTTAAGGCGTAAGATATCCCAGTTCTATTTCTAGAGAGCGAAGTTGCAATTAAATCAACTTGAACAAATAGCATGCTTCAGATCATGTGCTAGAATAGTACACTGCTCCTGCAGTAATGCACTTGATTGTTGGAGAAAATAGCATGTTCAAACCTAATGTTGACAGCAGAACCTGCCACAAATATTTCATTTTGCCTTTGCTCTTTCTTTGCTTCTCTGATTTGTTGACTACAATTTCTACTATCTTTTTAACCTGTCACATTATTTTTTGACTTCTCTGTATCATCTCAAGGGACAATATTCCTACTGACTAATCATGACTTTGAGTACCATGTACGTGTAATTTTTAGATGAGGTCCAAATGATTGAGCTGAGTATGTCAGAATAAGAAAACGTGTGTTCATGTACTAGTCTAGTTTGTCTATGGGAAATGTTCATGGCAAAAAGTTACAAAAAAACAAACAAACCCTCAGCTGAAGCTTATGTTGGGAAAATTTTGAGAACTAAGCTTACAGATAAATAAACACTTGCATTCTGGAAAATAAATCTAAATCCTGAATAGAAAGGTGTGGATAGACTAAATTGAATAACAGTGTAATAAAAACTACAGTTAGTCTAGTGGGATTTTCTTTTAAAACATAAGCTATTTATTTGGGCAAATGAGTTTTATCAGTGTGTATGTAAAGAATTTTTGTATCTGGAATGTTTTTTAGATACCTAAACCCAATAATGTTTTCAGCTGATGTGTAGAAAAGTCTTTTCACTTTAATCAGATTGTGTAGCTGTTCTCATGTGCCTTTGAGACAGGGTGAATACCATTCACCAGATGAAATATCCTCTGGAGAATTTTAGGTATCATTTGGGGATCCTCAGGGTTTTGGCTTTGGTACATGCTTCTCTCTGCTCTGACTTTGTGGGATTGTACTTTTTTTATGTAAAAAAGTTTTCAGAAGTTTATTTATCTTTGTTGAGCATACTCAAGGTGCTGAAATGATGTGAAATCTCTGCAGCTTGTCATGATGTGCCCCCTCACAAAAAGAAATTGAGATTGTATCCAACATAAATTTGTGATTTGAGCAATGATTTTGGGTTTGTTTTTGTCTTTTTCCCCCCCAGAGAAAAACAGTCATTAATATATAATTTTTAATGTCCTTTCAATTCTATTCTTTTAGGTAACTTTTGAAATGCACAAAGAGAGCCTTTCTCAAATGTACAGGGAGTACCAAGAGAAAGGAGGTGAAGGAACTTCGACTCCAATTAGAACAATTTCTGGAGTTAGCAAAGAAGCTGAAACCAAGGGAAAGCAACAATCTTTAGAGTTCAGAGAAGATACTGCTTCTCCTTCCTGCCTTGTTGATGGTCATACAGAGTGCAGAATTGAAAAAAAAGAGACAGATAACTCCTCAGGTGCTGACCAACAAACTCATTCAGTGTCTAATCATAGGGAGGAGTTAAGAGGGGAAGACAGGAATACTCCACAGGATTTAAAAGCAGTGCCTTGTGTGGAATTGCCTCCAGAAACAGAAACAATAAAGCCCAGTGTTTCGGAAATTAGTACTGGAATAGCTGAAGCAATTGAAGATTCTAGCAAAGCTGAGGAGCTTGTAGAAGAAACAGTTGCTGTCACTGCTGCTTCTCTAGCAGTGCAAACTACTTTGGAAGGAGAAACTCCTACAAGTCCAGAAAGATTGGAAGAATCGACAGTAGAGGTGGAAGATGAAGATGACTTTGTTGACTTGAAAGAAGAAAGTAGTATGCCTTTACCTTCAGTAGAGTTTGCAGAAGGGAACAAGGAATGTAGCTCTAATGAAAGTGAAGTGACAAAGCAGGAAACAACAACAGAGAAGCAACCTGAATCTGGGGCTTTAAAATCCAAAGATACTGAAAGTGTGGATGGGAAAAAGGAAGAACTGACTTTACCGGAAACGGTGAGTTCTGCAGTTCCAGAAGTAGCGACTCAGCTGGATTCAGAAGGGAAAAAGAAGGTGAAGGAAGAAAGCACTAGTGAAACCAAACCAACTGTGGAAAACGCACATGTACATGTGCCAGAGCCTGCTGGAGCTTCCGACAGAAGAATTGCCAAGCTGGATGTTTCTAGCGTTGCATCAGATACAGAAAGACTGGAACTGAAAGCTAACACGTGTCTAGAAGCACCTCTGCCCCTCAGATCCTTACCTGAGGTAAATTCTACCTGTCCTTTAGCTATCTAGCTTAAAAATAACAGGAAGTTCTTCCTTTATGAGATTTTTGAGCAAGTGTGCCCCATGCACATTTTGGGGATTTTAACATGCGTGAGTTTTGCGAGTTATCTGTAGAATGCTTTTAACCCTGGGTTATAATAGCCATCATTCTTACCAGTCTTTGTGCTGAGAAGTCTCTGAGATTTTATTTTTTGTGTGTTCACTTTGCTGATAGAAACTGAGTGTTTGACTAGATGGACACATTGTGTTGGTACTTCTTAAGTTTGGCAAATTGAAAGAAACATTTATGTATTCTGAGAGGATTTTTGATGGAATTTCTTCTACTTTACTCACCCTCCCTTTTAATCGTCCAGTCTGGTCTCTTAACTCTTATAATTATTGAGAAACAAACATTGCTTATGCAGAAAAAAGGTAGCAAACAATTTTTTTCATATCCTGATGGAACTTGCGAAGGTAAACATTTTAAACTAAATTTGATAGGATTGTCGTTACATCACATCATCCTGCCTTTTTTGTGCAAGTATAATTTAAAATGGGGCTTCTGTTGTGTGCCCCCTCGAGTCTTTAGTTTCTAACTCAGCTTTTCATGGTTAAATAGTCATGCCTCTGAGTACTTCCCTTCTGCAGAGATACCTCCTAATGGATGCTCTTCATTCGGCACCATTCTTCCTTAAAGGAGGAAAACCACTGCCTACAGCAACGTATGCCCCCGTGGTAAGGTTGGGTTGCTGCTTCTGTGTGCCTAGACTGACAGGTGTCGTAGTGCAGCTGTAGACTAGTTTGTAGGCTCGGCACATCCATTAAATAGCATTTCTGTAATAGTTTTAGCTTTATTTGTAACTGTGTACACAGTCTAAACCTGTTGGATACCTAAAATCTCAAGTCTGTTAAATGCATTTCAGTGTATACCGTGGAAACTAATCACCAGTGTGTGGATTGTTTTTTTTCTCCTTTCTTTTTTTGTGTTTTGTCTTGCGTCTGCAAACTGTGTATTCAGACCTCAAGGCAGCAAGTTCCTTCAGGACAAGAGCTGGCTGCTCCCTTGGATGGGCAGAGAAGAGACACGAGGTCGACCGTGTTCCGTATTCCTGAGTTCAGGTGGTCGCTGATGCACCAGCGTTTGCTCACAGACTTGCTCTTCTCCATAGAAACAGACATTCAGATGTGGAGAAGGTACATTGCTGTGCTTCATATGGAGCAGGCTACACCATCATCTCAATTATAATCGGCTTTGTTGAAACTGCATCAGAGTGGGGCATGGACTTTGAATTTTGGGCATCTGGTGTTTTAGTCATTTATCGATAGCCTGACTTATTTTGGGACCCTTACCCAAATGTTCTCAGACGTTTTTTAAGACTTTTACAGACGTAAATGTGTATTGGCTGAGGGCCTGCACATAGATTTGAGTGAAATCCTGGCTGCATAAAAGTCAGTGGCAGTCTTGCTGTTGATTTTTATTGGACCAAGATTTTCCTTTTCCTAATGCATGTAAGGGTCTGCATCTTTTATTAGTATCAAAATATGGACTAAAACAAAGATAATGTATCCAAAATAGTATTTCTTACTCCTACATTCACCCACACTATATTGATGCTTTGATAGGATTCTGTGAACACAGACGTTTATTTGAAGATTACCTTGTAAGAGGCTAATCATCAAAATACTTAAAAACAGTGGTGATTCTGCATTTTAATGTGAAGATTTAATAACTTGAATAAAAGTGGTGTGTGTTGTTAGCTTGTAGTAGCGAATGTCAGATTTAAATTGAACCATATAACTTCACTGATCTGATAAAAAGGAACATAAAGCCGAAGACGTGAGATCTTTAAGTGATTGAAACAATTCAAACTGAGGTGAATTTTTTTCTTTTTTTGGACAGTCATTCTACAAAAACTGTGATGGATTTTGTGAATAGCAGCGACAATGTTGTCTTTGTGCACAACACGGTTCACCTCGTCTCTCAAGTGATGGACAACATGATCATGGCCTGTGGTGGTATATTGCCTTTGCTTTCTGCTGCCACATCTGCCACTGTAAGAAATGCCATTTTTATGTGAAATTTATCACTTGTGGGAGGATGCCTTTTTTTATAAAGTGTGTTAAGTAGTGCATGTGTCCTTTTGGAAAGCAGGAAATGTATATGGGGTATTTCCACAGGCATCTCTCTTCTCCCTTTGCCACCTCCATGCTTTCCCTGAGATAAATTGGGTGCTTGTGTTCTTTTCCTGGAGACATAAAAAGAAGTTCCCTGGCTTCGTTGCCCCACAGTGGTCTGGAACGGGATGAAATCCCAATACTAATGATTGTCCCTAGAATATGACTAATTATTACTTTTGGATGTGACCGATAATGGACTCCCAGCACACATTTTTCTCCATTGCAGTTGTAGAAATACTGACCTTTTGTGCGGAAGTAAATGTTGCTTTCAATTTTTCTCCATTTAGCATGAATTGGAGAATATTGAGCCAACTCAAGGACTTTCAGTGGAAGCATCTTTAGCATTTCTCCAGAGATTAATCAACCTTGTGGATGTGCTAATTTTTGCAAGCTCGCTCGGTTTCACTGAAATTGAGTCTGAGAAAAATATGTCATCTGGAGGAATTCTACGACAGTGTCTTCGTCTGGGTAAGCAAATTAAACCGCTTAATGAGCATAGGAGCTTGCTGTTACTAGTTGGCAACTGTCAGCTTTATTTTTTTTTTTGTCCTTTATTTTGTTGAATCAAGATTAAACTTAGTCCTAGGATCTTTCACTCTTTTGCTATTACTCTATTCTTCAATGCCTTTAAAAGTTTAAATAAAATGAAAAAAAGTTTGGTAGCCTGACTGTTGTGGATGCATGTTTTCATTTTTGTTTTATCCATAAAGATATTTCTTTTACCAAAGTTCCCCAAAAAGCCAGGGCTGAGCAGATAGCAGCCTGAAGAGAAAATAATCTTGTACTATATAAAAAATGATGAAGTTTTGCAATACTTAATACTTAAAAGCTGAGGTCAGTAGATGGAGGTATGGTGAAAACTAGAGATGTGAATTTCTGAAGGGTTCAAATCGGGCAATAGGTGTATCCAATTATTATAGTATGTTTGTGTCAAATTGGATGGAAAGAAAGGGCTCTTTACCTGAAAAAGTAACAAATATTCTGCAAGTGAGAACATACAAGATGGTAGCAGGGTTCAGGTAGGTAATGCAGGAGGAGAGTATTCATGCTAGTTGCATGCTCTAAGGCTTTTTGTAATGAAAAGTGTAATTTGCATGAGTGCCAGAGCAGCTCAGAGCCTCAACAGTAACTAGCCTTCCTCTCCCTTTCTAGGCAATTAAAACTTTGTGCAGGTAGAACAAGATTTATGGGATGCAAACAGGTATAGAGGTGGGGTAGTTCTTTTTTCCTTTGAAAATAATATTAGAAGATGAAATAGGGTACAATTGTGCACCAAAAATAAAAAAAGTTGTGTAAATTCAGTACATTCACTCCGAGAGTAAGAGAGTATTGTGAAGCAAAGCTTGCCATTTGTTTTACTGGTGTATCGCTTGTCTTTCTCCCTTGTTAGTCTGTGAACTTTAGCTGTCTTCACCCTACCCACCCCATGGTTTTATGCATGGTAAAATTGCAGTGAGGGTTGCTAACTTTAAATTATCCATTAGATACAGCATACATGTTCTAATAGCTCAGTATTAATTTTTAGTCCTAAATTATTACAGAATTTTGAGCGTTGTTTTGCAGCTATTTCAAGCTCATTGAAGCAAAATCTTTTGCTGCTGTGTGTAGACTTTCTAGTTTAAGTGATAAGCAGAACTGTGTTTTACATCTCTGTAGGGGAATATAGATAATACAGTTTCTCAGAATAATTCTTAACGTTTTTTTTCCCTTCAAGTATGTGCGGTAGCAGTGAGAAATTGCTTGGAGTGTCAGCAGCATGCACAGATGAAGCCTGTTGGAGACACTGGGAAAACCCAAAAAGCGGTACAAGGCCTTACAGGACCAGGAAAGTCTGCAGCCAAGGCAAGTTTAAATCACATTCAGGAGCATGGAAGTCAATAGTGATTACTCTGTACAGAGGAATAAGTTTTTAGGTTTATGCTTGCACCACTGCTATTTTGATAGAGTTGAAGGGCACAAAGACTGGAAATCCTGAAATAGTTTTACTAAGATGTGAATTTAACATTTACATATTGAACCTTCCCCCCCATTTTAAACATCAAATGCATATCTGATCTTTGTGCTCTAGTTATGACAATATGATTGTACACATCTAATGGTTCTTGGTAAAATGCTTTTAAAACTAGAATCTTAAACAATTGGGGTTTTTTTTTCCATAGAGTCCAGTGGATATTGTGACTGGTGGCATTTCTCCAATACGAGACCATGACAGACTTCTGCAGGATATGGATATTAATCGCCTTCGAGCAGTAGTGTTCAGAGATATAGTAAGTTACAAATAACATTGGGGGGTTTTTAACTAGATTTCTGCTTGCTGAACGTTTTCTTGTTGGCTAAATTGAATGTGCAGAAAGAGAATGCTGCTCACAGTAATTAGGAATTCCTAATACTCTGCAGCTCTTGTCGTGTTTGGGGTTGGAAAGAGGGAGAGGTGAAAACCAACTGTCTGCTGATCAGGCTCTTTGGTGCTTTCCAAAGAGATAATTCTCTGGAATTCTGCCTGTTGGGTGTTAAATATGTTGTGTTTAGTACAAATATGTACTTTCATAGGCTGTGCATAGGCAAACTGCTTATGTGTGCTATGGATCATAAAGATGTTTGTACTTTTTGAAAAATGACTATCTTTCTAGCTAATTAGAAATTAGAGGTCATCTCTAATTCCTTTACTTCCCCTCAGAGGAACCAATTTATGTGCATGTGCTGTAAGTATGCATATGTTTTTTAGTCTTGAATTGGCTAAAAATATCTTTGCCCTGTGTCAGCAACTTTATAGCTGATATTGAGGAAATTGAGATTGATTGCTTGAAAAAAAACACCCCTGTAAGCAAATAGAGCAGCTATAATGGCTGTGAGTCATTGGTAGCCACAAGCTTGGACATCAGGACTTTACAATAATTGGACTGTTTAGCAAGTCTAATGATTTATACAGGGAGTTTTGTTCTATTCAGAATAGTGAAGGATCTTTGAGTTTTATCTTTGCAGTAATTAGTAATTGAAATAAGCTTCTTTCAGCCCTTTCTTTGGTATCAGTGTGCAAAAGAGTAACAGGAAGTGAACCTTCCATACTGGTGCCAACTAAAATGACCCTAATGATGAATCTTCGTGCATATTTTGTGAACTTATTTTTTCTTTAAAACCAAAACAAAACCTCCCCACAACCTCTGCTGGTTTTTTTGCGCGTCTAATCCACTGGGCTTTCTGTTTCACAATAAATATAAAGGGATGCAATAACTCCACTTTTTGGCAAAGTTGTTGAGCTGTGAAGAAAAAGTGAACTTTGAAAGATCTATTTTGGAATGGTTTTTGCCTGGGCCGTTTACACTTGCATCCAAATGTTTTCTTTGCGTGCAATTTCTTACGTTGTGTTCAGTACAGAGAATCGTGGTTGGCATAATTTGCACTTGCAGAGGAGGAACTCGGATGGAATCCACTTCACCACCAGTAGTGGTGCTTAGAGTGGTATGTGAGCTTTAGTTGAAGCAGTTCTACAAACATCGCTGAAAAAGTAAGGAAAGGGTAGTGCAGTTCACTGCGTCACAACTTTAAGTGCAGTTGGGAACTGTCTTGCAAAATTTGATCTAGTAAGAAAATTCTTTATAATCCTTATTGTTGTAGGCAGCTTTCCCCAATCTCACACCGTGCTTGCCTCTTGCCAGCCTGTCGTTACCTTGTAGTTTCTGCCTTGTTTTGTGAAAGCTTGGCTTGAGCCAAGGTGAATATAGGTTGTTTTTCCAGTGCAACACATAGGATCAAGCTATATTATCTAGTTCTTAGTAGGGAACTTCTTATGAACTTGTCCCAGTATAGTTTTTTAAAGAGCTCTTCATGGAATATGGAGCTTCGATAGGCACTACAAGCATGATAGAATGAGCTTTATAGTTTAGATTAGTTTCTCTGAACTTTTCAGAGGAAAAGATTGTCTGTTACCTGAGCTTTGATGTAAATGAGGGGTAGAAAAACCCCAATACCCTTTTTCTTATCCATTGGTCAGCGAGGATCCAAATCCTCCATTCTCCTGTGATCCCAGGGTGTATGAAGCTTTTTTTCTTTTGGCAGCCAAAGGGGTCAGGCTTAGGCTAAATCTTAATGTCTGGTCTTCCCTCTGTTTCACTAGGAACAACTGAGAACTCTGGGGAGGAACCTGCCACAGTTCATATTGAGATTTGTTTGTAAGGTTTTCTTAGAATCTCTTCATAAAGTTAACAGCTGTAATGCAAATGTGTACTTGCCAGTTCTTGTTTAAATTGCACATAGTGCATGATATTCATCTGGACTATCTGAGGATGAAATAAAACCCGAACACTGGTTCTGTGTTTTATTCCACTTGCTTCATTGATACATTCCAGTTTTGTTGGGTGTGCTTGCCTGTTGTACTTCACAGCAAATGCTGATAGTATCTTGGCACTTTGAGGCAATGTAGTAGAAGAAACACCTGTAAATAAAGGGGACCTACTGCCTGCACTAATTTGGAGCATGTAGTCAAAACACACAAGCCGAAGTTGTCATATTTATAAATGAAAAATGGAAGTATTAGTGCCACTTGAATACAATTGCTGTATTCCCCAGCTTTATAGGTGAGACAAACTGTGACTGGAGAATATTGTTCTTCCATTGTTGACATATCAGCTTATTCTGGGTCTGTTTATGGTAGCGCTGGGCATACTTTACAGAAAAACAAACATACTGCTGAAATTGTAATGGAAAAATCTCCATGTGTGTCTTTTTCTTTTTTTTTTTAACAGGAGGATAGTAAACAGGCTCAATTTTTGGCTTTGGCTGTTGTATATTTTATTTCTGTGCTCATGGTTTCAAAATACAGAGATATACTGGAACCCCAGAATGAAAGACGACCACAAAACCAAAGCCAGTCGTGCAAGGAATCAGAGAATGAAAGTAATGAAACTCCTACTACAGGTGAACTGTTCATTATTTGGCCAAATGAAATAATGGGGCTTAAAATTCTGTAGAAGTCCATGTGAAATGATATAGAAATATGTGCGTTGTAACCACTTAAGCTGCAGTATAGTGTTCAGTTTGCCTCAGTAGTTGTGTTTCTCTTTCTGTCTGAGAAAAACCTGATCTGTAGGTTGATTCTGCTGGCTAATCTCACTGAAGTAGCTAAGTATTCATAAATGTTTATTGCAGAAACTTTACTGTTCATTAATTGTAAGGTTAAGTGTGCATAAGTATAGACTGCCAGCTTTTTCTCCTCACTATCAAACTCCTTTCTCATTTGTTCATTAAGACAATCAATTAATTTTCATTCCTTGACTGATGTGTCCGTAAATTCTAGTTTTTTGCCTCAGTTTTTGGATGTTATGCTTTTTCAGGCTTGTCAGAAATCAGAAAGCTTGTTCTAAATTTCCTACTAATGCTTACAAATAATATTGCATCTCTAAGAAGGCAAGAAGAAACACTTAGAGCTGTGTTATTTCACTTGTCTCTATTTCTGTTACTTCTTCAGGAGCACTGTGGTGACTGCAGCTCTGTTAATAAGGACCTTAAAATGTGTTTTCTCTTTTTTGGTATGAACAGTTGTGGGAAACCTGTCTGCTGCTCTTGGTGCTTCAGCCTCCACTGAAGATTCAGAAAGTGCAGCATCTATACAAAGAAGGGATTCTGGTCTTGGAGAGGAAGCAGCTTCAGGACAAACAAACAGTTTGGGTAGCGCAGGTGAAGCAGGACCTCTGAATGTCAGTGCAGGGCCAGATGCAATCAGTGAAGTGCTGTGCACGCTCTCCTTGGAAGTAAATAAGTCTCAGGAGGGCAGAAGTGAGACAGGAACTGAAGAGAGCAAGCCTGGGGCTTCTGTGCCAGCTGCAAAAAATGTCAATGTAAAGGACATCCTGAGGAGCCTGGTCAGCACACCAGCTGATGGGACTGCAGTGGATGCTGCTCTGCTGCCACCGACCTTCCTTGGAGTTCTCGGTGATGGAGCTGCTGAGCAGCCTGTGCAGTTCCATTCCTTTGACAGGTAATGTGACATCTGAAATATCTGGGCTATTTAATTTTGCTTAAGGTATCTGTAAAAAACTCACACTTTGCCAGAACTCACGTACAAGGTTATCTATTATTTAATATTAATCAAGATGCTTGGGTTGAGAAGTAGAACCTTTGACTACCAAGTCCGCTGACATCATATAGGTTCTCCATGAAGGTAAGTTCTACATTATAAGGGTTGCACTGTCATGCTGTGAAAGACTAGAAAAGAAAAATGACTGGTGATTGGGTTGTGCTTGAAGGTCTCGAAACCCTCACCTCTTTATAAGACTTAACTCCCCTATCTCCATATATTCTCCATATATGTTACAGCTCAGAAGCAACATGGCAAGAGGGCCTATAGATGGCCCAGAAATGACTGCAAGAATGAAAGAAAAGATGAAGGGTGTAGACTGTTCCTTTGTCTTTCCTATTCTCTTCCTAAATGTAGCACTGGCAGATGAGGACTGCTGTGCTTATTTAGTTGGTGTTAAAGAACTCAAGAAATAAAATGGGCATTAAGTAACTTAAAGGAATGATGTGTGGATTAGCGTGTGTATTGATCACCAAGTTGTATCTAATCTCTGTAATTGACAGCCTACAAAAAAATACTGGTTTAAGAATAGTTACAAAAGGATCAAAACCAATGGAGTAATCATCCATCTACCTATAGAATACTCCCATATTCTTTTAGAAAAATCCAGATGTGTTTTGCCTTCCGGTGCAAAAGGCCTACTGTTTTTTTTTATTCATTCAGTAGATATTCCTAAGATGTTAGATTTGCTTATAGCACCTTTTAAATTTGTGTTTAATTTTAATAAACTTCTGCCTTTCTTAATACTCAAATGCTGTGGTGATTTCAAAAAGAATTCCTGCTTTGTTTCTCTTTCTTTTCCTTTTAAAATGAAGTAATTTCTTCCTGATAATGTTGGTGTCTTCTTATCTTTTCACAAGTGTGGTAGACCACACTGTCTTTTACTAGACTTACTGATTTTTAACCCTCTGGCATTCCCCAAAATGACAAAGAAAACAAAGAACAAAAGAAACAATCCCATAAGTCTCATCCCTGCCTCTAGAAAAGCCTTGGTCATATCCAGAAATCCTGCAGTCGCTCTGGTGCACGGGGATACTGGGATCTGTTTCCCTGCTTATTCCTGAAACTTGCTCTGGCTCTGATGTCTTTGGAGTCTATGGCTGCCTTGTTCAAACTCCCAGATGACCCAAGAAGGGAGTGCAGTTCTGGCAGGGTTGTGGATGCAGCTGTCACAGCTATGTCTTCTCAGCTCAGATTGCCGTATCGCTAGTGGGGGAAGAGATGCGGTGGTTGTGTGGCTAGATTAGCCACAGATGGTGTGTGCCAGCCAGCGTTCAGCCCCTTGCTCTTGTCTCAAAGCAAATACTGAGTTCTGCTTGTGATGCTAAACAGGAGGACTTGTTTTGAGAGCAGTAGGAGGATGGAGGCAGAGGGGGGAAAGTGGGTAGAAGGGGTGCACTGAATTAGAACTGGTCTCACCTCTCTCCCTGCTGCCGCCCAAGTGATTTTGGCACTTCTCCTTTGAGGACTCTCATTGCTCTTTGCTGCAAGTGGGCAGCTGATGTCAAATAGCATAATGTCTGTGAGTAGTGTTTTTTCACATAAAATTCTTATTATGCATTGCTGCTTGATAGAAATTTCAGCCACAAAGCAACACTTGTCTGGAGATCTGGTACAGAAGCACCTATTGTTTAGCTGTTGTTGAAACCAAAGGTTTGTGCTGTTCGTGCAAATCTGATTTGAATTGGTGTAAAGCAGGTTAACTATACAGGAAATAATGGGGCACTTGCAGTCCTGGGAGTTGACATAGGTAGATTACACCTACAAAACCTTATCAGAGGAAGCTGTACAATTTAATTTGATAACATGTACACTAATGAAATATTCAGCATTGATAGCAGCCCTTCAGCCACTTGCAGTTCTGTGTTGTGTTTTCTGTGTAGTTACAAAGTCACTCAAAGAACAAAAAAACTGCTTTGAATTGTGGTGTGTTTTGTAAAGCGAGTTACTGAAAAGTTGAACTACTTGCTGTTTTGCCTTTTTACTTTTCCAGTGTTGCACTCTCCTTGATGGACACTTTTCTTTTTCCACCTCCAAAGTGCCAGCCATTTGTAACAACTCTTAGCGTTTTTCAATGTAACCCTGAGTCATGATTACTGCATCGTTACTGAAAGGAAGGTGATCTGGTGAAGGAATATACACAGAGGAGTGAAAGGGGATGCATGGGCTGAAACAGTGGGCAGCACTGTGCTTCTGGATGGAAGAGCAGAGGGCAAGGGGGTTTGTGGGGTTTATGTGGCTGTCTGGACTGCTCCACAGTGAGAACTTGTGGGTATTCATTTCCAGTGATTCTGTGTTCAGTAGGTGAGGCTAAATATACGAGAAGATCATCAAGTAGTATAAAATATTTTGTTCTTCAACAGTTGCACGTGACCTTAGCATGTCACTGGCTCTGTGTTTTGGCTTAATTTTTTCGTTTCCTTGCTTTTGTGGGTATGTCTGGTTGACAAAAGTGTAATTGATGGTGTAGAAGTCCTTCCTCTAGTCAATTATCTGGTAGTGACATGCGAAATCTTCCGTCTATGGTAAATATGTTGATATATGATAAAGCTTGTTCATAACTAGCTAAGAAATGAGTTAAAAAGACAAAATAACTGTGTATATCAAACATATTTAAAGTTATATAGACAGGAAAATTTCGTGGCCGCTTGAAGGTGACTATGCAGCACAACTGCTTAAAATACAAGTTTATACCCTGAAATGACATCTAGTAACAACAGTGGGAAGGAATTGTGCCAGGGATAAAAAAAAGTCACCCTTCTTACAAGAAACTGGAATAGAGTTGGGAATAGTAGCTCTTTGGGGTAGACAAAAATACTAAGTTACATTGTGGAAGTGTTTTGTTTTTTTTTTTTTTAAAACAGGCTTTGGGGTTCTCTCATTTTCTGTGTCTGGCTTACATTTAATATATTGTTTGATGGCAAACACAAGTTCTGCGAGTTAATTTTTTTTTTTTCTTTTTAAAGGCACTTTGTTAAAAGTTGTTCCCATGTAGCAGTTTACCAGCGGGGGTATCTCTGGGAATTTCAAAGCATCTCTCTGATCCTGCATTTATCTCAGGAATGCTGTGTCAGAAATCAAAACTCTCCTCATATCTTAAGGATTATCAACTTCCCAGCCATAGCTGGAGAGTATACAGTAACAGCTATGTGAGTGAAACCTTACTGAAAGGCTGCCAGGTTGCAAGCCTTTGCAAACAGCTAGGTGTATGTGTTCATTCCCATGCCAAAAATCTTCCCCTTATCTTATGTGAAGATACAATCTTGTGATTAGTGGGTGCCAGGGGTTTATCACGATAAAGTTCAAGGCTTGCATTGGCTTTTTCCCAAGATCCAGAGGGACATGAATTGATGTTCCAATTTCAGTGTGTCCTAAACCAGCGGTTTTCTTATTTAGTAGTAATCTTGTAGAAAAAGGTGTGTGTGGGGGGTGCTAATGCAAGCAAATTTAAATAAAACAGAAATAAAAATAACCAAAGCTTAGGATGAAACGTGGGATGACATTTTGCTTCAGTTAGGCTAATAAAACCCATAACCTATCACTTGCCATTTTTACAGTGCACTTTAAAATAAAATCTTGGTCTCTCCTGGCTTCTGCTGCTCGTTGTGGAAACATTCAATAACTGTCATTAGAGGAAGCTGAGGGTTCAGAGGAATATAGGCTCTTAAATCATGATCCTGTACCATAGAGCTTAAGTCTGCAGCTGGGCTGTAACTTACAGCACAGATATGTTAATGAACTTGTTTATCTTTTTGGGACATCATCTATAGGCTGAGCCAAACCAAGCAGCTTATGTTTACTCATTTGTCAGCATGTGCCTTTGTAATGGTTGGTTGTGGTATTTCAGTTAAATTTCAGCCAAGTCCCTTTCTTATATGGAATGAATACATTTTAGACTTCATTGATTTGGGCCTCAAGTGTAAAAAGAATAAACTCGCTGTTGACAAGATTAAGTCTACCAGGTGTAGGTAGAAACAGACCATGAGAATGGGAGATCTGCAGATAAAGGCACATGTGCTGTGATGAAAAGCTCAACCCTTTCAGCACCCCAACAATTTCTATTCTGCAGGGGCTGAGGAGCCAAACCATTTGAAGTCTTCTCCCTGCCAAGCTGATTTTAAAGTTCTCACAAAATTGACTGTGTTCTTTCTATCATATCTTCTCTTCTCCTCCCCCCACCCTCTGATCACTCCTGGTTTTGAGAGCCTCTCATTCTTCCTTTCTCCTTGGGTATTTCAAGGGAGACATAAGAGAATGGGTATTATCCACACACAGCAGAGCCCATAGAAGGACACTGACATGGCAGGCTGCTTTCCTGCCTCACAAAGTAGAGGTAGAAACAAATCTCTGATCCTCTTTATTGCTCTTTTACTCCTTGCAGTGGACGTCATTCTGGTAGCCTGGAACAAGGCTGTTTTCTTTTGGGTTTGAATTAAAACCATTATCCCCTAGGGATACAGACAAACTGTCACCTGTGTTGCTTTTCAGTGCTAAAATATAGAATGCTAAGAATTATATCTGTATAAATGTATGTCAAGAGGAATCAGAACTCATGTAAATATTTTTAAATTACAGTGAGGTCACTGGTTTGGACTGCTCTGTGTTCTATTAGGAATATTTGACTTGCACCCAAGGAAAATTTGTAACTTGAAATATATTTAAAATGAAATGGGGACTTGCCAACTTTATGAAAAATAAATACTTGGGAAAAACCTAAAATTTTAGGATGTGTAGATATTTTCTGTCTTTATACTGAAACAGAAGAACCAGTGATCTGAAACCAAGGAAGGGTTCAGTAGGTAAATCCTTATAGAATTTGGCAGAATAGATCATTATTGTCTGCGAGGGAAGTCAGTGCTCAGCTCAGTGGTCTGTGCTCATTCAGCAGTGAATAATTGTCTGCAACACGAAGACTTCTTACACTTCAGCATAATTGGGACTAATAACACCCTGACCTTCTGGCTGAGATGTATTTATGGTGGCTTGATCTCCCTCTGCCTGACCTATGTTTATCCTATGTTCACGTGCTGTAAATTCTTCCTTTAAACCTTTAAGTATTTGATTTTAAATGAAAAAAGGCAAACATCTAATACAGTCATGTAAATGAGGCATTCAAAAGTATTCTTACTTAGGAGTGCTTGAGGTCTCCTTGAAATAGACCTTAAGAATATTTTTTGTGCAGTTTTTCTAGTTTTTATTATTTTTCCTGTATTTGAAAATTATGATAATGGATGTTTTAATATAACCCAAAAATATAGAGTTAATTTAAATGGTGGGATGATGTGAATGTTCAGGAGTAAAATGTATTGATGCATTTTTTTCTGTGTGAGGCATCTCTACCCATGTGTGAGGTTGTTTAATGTATGTTGCTATTCTGATGAAATTAATGCATGATTACAGATGGGGTTTAACATATTTTTGTAGATCTGAGGAAATGTATTATAAGGCCACTTATTGATGAATATTTTATTCATGTGTGTAGCCATATTTAACTTTTTAAGAAATGCTTGTCAGTTTAGGTACAGAAAAAGGACTGTCTTATCTGTGTACTCTTTAAAAGCAAGTGCCCTATTTGTTAAGGGAAGTTGAAAGCACATTAATTTTTAAGACACTCCTGACAAATTTGCCTGATTTAATAATGGGCTGAACACTGTTTTCCACAGAGTTTATTTACTGCAATATTTAATCTTGATTTTCCACTGTCTTGCATTCTTTCTGCCAGTTGCATTCATTTTCCTTATATTAGCATTTAAATAATCTTTTGAAAGAAGAACACAAAGGAGCATTGGTAGTTAATGGCAAGTATTTCTGTTTGAACACAGTTGCATTTCCACCTAAATATTCAAAGCAAATATTTTGCTGCACAAAGAAGGAAATATGTAGGAATTTCAGAATGTAAATGAAGAAACACGACCAATGTTTTTGCTTCAAAGACCTTAATTTGCTTTCCACTATGTGGTAAATATGAATCTTTACATGATTGCTGAGCTGAACTTCCATACCTTTGAAGGTGGCCTGGAAATGGAAGCTCCGAAAACAAATCCCACAGCTGTAACATTGGTCAGTTGCACCATTGAGAAGGAAGGCGTACATGGCAATAAATATTACCGTGATGTCAAGATACTTTGATGTTTTGGGTTGTGGTTTTGCAACTATTTTTTAAAGGTTTTTCTTTTTTTTTTGCATCAGAAGGTCATGGCAACTGGCCAGGAGACAAAGTACATTCACAGTTTGGGGTTTTCTTGTATCAAGTTTTTGAGTTCTTTTGGCTGTGCTCTTCAGATTGACACAGCTCTCGGAAAGGACCTTCTTTCCTCACCAGAAATACGGTTGATTTTATTTTATTCTGTCTTAGAAATAGGAATAATTCCACTTGACTCTTGCAAATCACTCTCTGAAATAAATTCTGTTCTGAACTAGTCTGAGGCTAGAAAACAGCTTTATGGTGGGTTGTTTAAAGCCTCTATTTTTTTCCAAGGGCCCAAGACCTAACAGGACCTTTTTACTGTTGAATGTATGAAGTAGATTCTTTGAAACCTTTCATATTTTAGCTAAAAGTTCTTTCTCAGTGGGATACAGCAAACAACCTGGATTTGTCAGAAACCTTTGCGAGAATCTGTGTCTCTTGTTCAAAGCATTTGGTGACTGTGGAATACACAGGCACACACTGTTTATAAGGCAGCTTATGTTCTTCTGTATCTTGAAGTCTGAAACCTTTACTTGTTCATCTTTATTCCTGGAATCCAAGTAAAAGGAATGATGTTGGGTAATAATAAAAAAAAAAAAGGCAGTCTGTAACAGGTCTAATTTGCAGCTGTAAGTGCCAGATTTTCTGGTGCTAGTAATGAGAGCATCTTCCCTGTAGTGAATGCCATTGCTGGATTCTGAAAGCTACATTGGAAGTGTTAGAATATAGTTCCTTTTCTTTGTTGTACTTCATGGAAAGTAAGTTACTGAAGGGAAGTGTAGTGGCTGTACTTGTATTCCCAGTCTTCCACGGGTTTCAAGGTGAGAAGGTGTACAAAAGATCTTAAAAGGTAAAAGGGACTATTATGGTTATTTACTGCTGTCTGTTGCAGCCCGGGGGAAAAGAAAAAATCTGAACTCCTTGGCTTGAGTGTACCTCTCCTTGGGTAGCTATAGAGAGTCTGACAACTTGCTGAAACTGCTCCCTCAGTGCAACTGCACTTAAGCACACTGAAGGTCAGTAGAAGTTTACAGGAAGGAGTGATAATATATAGGGTTGTGTCAGAAAGAGCCCAGAGAATGGGAGGCTCTTGTAGGTGGGATTTCTTTTGTCTGCACTCATTGTGAGCTGCAGATGAGCGGTGGTAAGGTGACAGCTCTCTCTGCACAGAGGCTTCCTTGCTCCCATGCAGGTCCAGAGCTGTTGCTTGCCCTGGGAGAAACTTCTTTTAGTAGTGCTGACACCTACTCCTATTCTAAAACTCCTTTCCAGCATGCTCATTTCTTGATTTTCATCTGAAAGAAGTCTTTTTGTATATATAACAATAGTTGAAATTCAGCCATTTATGGATTTTTTTTTTTTAAGGTATGCTTCTGACTTGTTCTTTACAACTTGTAATACAACCTGTTTCATAGTTCTGGGGCTCTTAGTAGGGTCGGAGAGTAGGACCTGCCTTTGTAGACATTCAGAGGACAAAGCCCTTCTGATTTGATGTTTTGAGAGCATTCTGATTGACTTTAAAGCCCTGAAAACAGAAAACTTCTGCATAAGATTTGTTTTTATCCTCAAGGTAATTTGACGCTTTCCAATTTAAAATTAATTACAGGAATTACATGTTTTGAACAGACACAACCTGTATGTGCACAACTATCAAATTTGTCACTAAATATTCTCCTATATAACCTTGCATCCAATATAATGGTGTCTGTATTAATTAACAGCAAATGGATAATTGTTGCTGTAACTTAATGGGTGTGCAAAGAAATTTTTCCAGATCATGCACTTAAGGTTTCATGGGATCCACCTGAATAAACAAGTGTTGATAATCTGCCTATATGATTTTGGGTTTAATATTATTGATTAGTATTTCTTGAATTAGATATCTATACAGGAAGAGAACTTAAAATCTGGAAAGGAATACACCTGGGCTTCAGTGCTGTGTCATGAATGTTGAAATGTCTGGAAGTTTACTATGTGTAGGTGCATTTGTATTTAGTAAACTTGTATTCATTTCCCAACCCCTTCCAGGTGCTTGAATGCCTCTTTTAGAGTAGTAGTAACTATTTCCAGGCAGTGAATGTCACAGAATCCTGAGCGAGACATCTCCTCCTTATACCTGGGTCCTGCAAAATCAGTTGGTAGTGTGGTTATGATTTAGAAAACTGTCTAAATAGATGAATTTTTTTGAAGTCCATTGTTCATGTTTCAGGGAAACAGACATGAACGAAAGAGCAGAATTCACGGTTTAGGCACAGTATCTTGACTTGGGGCTCAGGTGTTGTTGCTTCTATTTTTTTAGTGACTAGTTAACATTAGCAGTCACCCTTATAATGATATGACATGTACTGCCTCCAAGTATGGTGCCTGCCTACTCCTGCCATTAAGGAGGGTTGATTTAATCAGTAATGTGGTCGAGCTTCTGTAACATCTTTTGACATCCTCTGCCTGAAGAAGAGAGTCAAATACAGTCCCCTCCCCATTCTGGCAAGAACTGTTTGAGAAACATTTGACAGAACTTCTTGGGTTGTTATCATACCTGAATTTAGGTCAAGTTTCTGAGTTACTTTATTTAGAAAATGAATATTTTAAAGCTATTAAGGGAATACTTTCAGTGTGCAGTTATATTACTGTCAACAAAAGATGTGATTAAATAAATTGAATGTTGAAGATTTTCGGCTTATGGTTAACACCGGGTAATTAAAAGTAAGCGCTGCAGTGGGAGTACATTATATATCAGCTGTACTCTTTACCTCATTAGCTGGGGTTTTGCATGTTTATGGAGCTAACTTGCAATTAAAAATGCCTTTAACGTATGCTTAACAAGGCCTTTTAGGTATTTGGAATAAAGTACTACAATTTAATTGAAATTGGTATAGCATAAATAGGTGTCTTAGTAACATGTCAGATAAATCTCCATGCCTAACTTGTCACTTTGCATCCTTTCCTCTGATGTGGGCATTAATGCTGGCTATCAGGCCTGACATTTGACTTGTATAAAAGGTGGAGATTCTCTCACCTCCAAAGAATGTTTTGATTTGTTGTATAAATAAAAGTTGATAGACAGGCTATACTTAAACTGATAGCTGTATTTTTCAGGTGTGTGAACATTTGTACGTGCACGTGGATATGTGTTAGGATGTTTTTAGCTGTAGTATATCCTTCTCCAGTGACTCTTCTGTTGTGCATGAGAATCCCAGCAGTAGCAGATTGTCAAGGCAACCTTTAGTATTTATGATTCACCTAAATGTTTTCATTTTGAATACTGTGACTTCTTTTGTAAATAGCTGTCTGAGGTTTAAACCCAAGTCTTGGGGAAACTAAGGTGAGAAGAAAAACCTATTTGCCAGACACTTATCCTGGTGATCTTCAAACTGTGTGCTTGCTTGTCAGGGATTTTGTGGAAGTGGATGAGATATTGAAGTACACCATAAAAAAAAAAGTACCATAAACAAGGGTGAAGCATCCTTAGGTTAAGGTGGGTTACAAAAAATGGTGGAAAAAGGCAGGAGGGAAGGAACGGTACTTTTGCAGGACACAGAAGTGTAAGTGCTAGAAGTATAAACCTTCAGACACAGTATGAGTAACTAACTTCTTGTCTTCACCTAGGAGTGTTGTTGTACCACCGAAGAAATCAACCCTGGCCTCCTCTACGGCTGCAGCTGGTGTTCCTACAAATGCTGTCAGCGTGGTTTCTTCTTTAGATTCAGCCCAAGCCCCAGATTTGTCAGGAGATTCTCCTGGTAAGTGAGGGTAAATTAAACAACTTAAACACCAACCCTTCCTCTGTTGCTTTTGCTTCCCTCACCATTCACTCTGAATGCAAACAAACCATTTTGTGTTAGGTGTTATTTGTTACGTGAAGGTGAGATGTTTTTTAGTAGTTACCCATATCACGAAACGCTGTTGGTGAGAACAGCTGTTTTTGAGACATTAAGTCATCAGTTGCCTTCCATTTTAATACTGATTAGTGCATGTGTATGTATATGTATACGTATACACATATATACATGTCTTGCTTATACTAAGAATATTGATACTTGATTGCTGGTTGTGTTTTCTTTGGGGGAATTGTACCAATAATCTAGGAAGATGCTTGGTGTCTTCTTTTTTTGAACTATGGGAGTGTGTCTGTGGCTTGTGCTAAATTATTAAGCCAGACAAAAGGACTTTTGAGATGTTTTTATTCTGCATACTGCTTTGTCTAAACTTTGTCATGTGCCCTCACATAGCAACTTGTGGGCCTGCATTTGGTTTCTGTGGCTCTAACAAAGACCAGTATAGACTCTGTACAGGAAAATAGACACGGCTTTAAGTTAGACTGGACCGATTGTCAGTGACATCACATGGGTTCATGAAAATAAGAAGTCATACTTTTAGATATTTTCCAAACGTTTGTCCCCTGGATCATTTTATTATTCCTAATTTCACTGCTGTAGCTACACAAATCTAAAAACTAACCTGTTTGTAAATAAAAATTACAAAAGTAGTGCTGTATTAAAAAAAAAACCACAACTTTGCAACAAAAGCAATGTCTGAGCAATATTTGTCATAATTTCAAAATTTCTCACTGTTTTTCTAAGGTATACTTTATTAACATGTATTTCACATAAATATGGTATGTTCTAAAGGCTACCTTTTGTTACAGCTTTATTATGTAAAGTCTAAGCTTATTTATAAATTCTAGGGTATTTGCCCCAGGATATATGTGTTAGGGCTAAGTAGAACTGAAGATTATATACAAGTGTTTCCAATAGCTTTAGCCTGAGGTCAGATTCAGTGTTGATGCCAAACTAATTGCTTTGGACAGTTTTTTCAGTGGGGACAGAACTGAGTAGGTTGTTTATAAGCAAGTGTTCCTTTGAACCCTTAGTCTCTCTGGTGGTTCTGTATGAGATAAATGATGTTTAACCTTATATGCTGTGTCAAAGGCATGCTTTTCTGCTTAGCCATGTTTGAGTCACAAGGCTGTGTAGAATCTCATAATTATTTGTGGCTGTGAAGTTTGACTTGAAGACTTTGGACTGATTTGCATCTTAATCAAAGCAGTCTCAAGCTATGCCTGATTATTGGTGGTTTCCTCAATATTTGAGTTTGTTGCTTCCTGGTTTTATGAGCTTACATCCAAACTGCAAAGACTGGGGGGGAAAAGTGATCTGTTACCATGGCCTCAAGTACTTGTGTGTCTGGAAGGTTTTTGTTGCCATCTTTGATTGCTCATTCCATTTCTTTGGAAAATAAAATAAGTTGTGTTCCAGCCATGAGAAAGGGAAAGAAAAATTATTGAGATCTTTTATGTTGTTACTCTTTGTAAAGGGGAGAATCTATTTTGCCACCAAAATTGGAGGAGGTAGCACTATACTAGTCTAGGAGTCTTGTTTGAAATAGGGGAATTTGCTGTCTTTTGAATGTCACAATTCTTTGGTAAAGACTGGCTCTGAGCAGCTAATCTGTTTTAAAAATAATAAAACCTCACCTACATTGAAATTGTTTTAAATAATTGCTAATTTGCTAACTTCTGACTGGTTTACCCAGCTTAGATGTGGGCTTAATTATTAGAGTTTCTGAAGTAAGTATTCACTTGCTTTTAATAAAAGCAAAGCAGACAAACATGGTTTTTCAGATTTAAGTCGCTCTTTTAGGAAGGTATAGAAGAAAAAAATAGGTGCTCTTGTGCCTGTAGAATGTATGGGAAACCCAGACAATAAACAATACTAATGTAGTTTGTAACTGTGTGACTTCCAGAATGTCTGGGAGTTTTGGCAAAAATTGGACATGTAATCTGAACTGATATGCATGAAGAGAAACTAATCAGGATTAAAAATAGACATGTTTAGACTGGCAATCTAATTAATTAAAAGAAAAAGTAAAGGGATAAGTTAAATCATGCCTTAAACAGATTAAAATGTGAGACTGTTTCCTTTTTGCCCGGTAAAATAATGGCACTGAAACAAAAATTTTGCAGGGTTGGAGTGTTTTACATCTAACGTGGCTCATGTAAATCACACACATTAAGTTTGAAGTCACGTTCTGCTTAAGACCTTAATTTGTTTTTTTTATTTGAGGGTGGAAATAACAATAAGCAAACTTCCTATAAATCCGAAGTATAATATATATAAATTTCCTCAGATTTCAAATCATGTGTTCTTTCACTAAGTTTCGTTTTCATGCGGCAGAGAACCAAGACATAATTCTCATTTTTTCAGCTAACGTTCATTATAATTCTGTTTACTTTTGTAATTAAGAAAATAAATTAATTAAATCCTTTTTTAAAAATGCTGAGGTCAGGGGCTTATGTAGTGAATATAAATTGGAGGCTGTTTCATATTTTATACGGAGGCTATTTATTAAACATTATTACTGCATTTAAAAATACATGTCATCTGCTGTTCTCAAAGTGAGTTTTGCATTCGTTTGTTTGATACATTTTAAAGTAACTGCTAAAATAAACAGAGCCATAACGTGTTTTAACATACAATGCTTTACTGTGAAGACTTGAGTAGATTTACTCCAAAACGGAGATGGAAGTGAGATGCAAACATTGAAACAGAATTAAACAGCAGGTTCTAATTGCAACGTGTGCATACGCTCAGTTTGGGAATACGTTTTATACAGTACGTGAGCAAACCCCACCTGTGGATGTGATGCTTGTGTTGAAATATCAGTCAGTCTGTGTGGCTCCAGATGCCTCCATTGCCATTTTTGTGTTCTCAGAATCCATCAGCTTCCTTCCCAAGAATTTTTCCTGAAGTTTGCATCTTGCCTGGAGCTCAAGGCTTGTAGTATCTCAGATATTTGATGCTTGAGATGGTCCTAAGCTCCTATCACGCGGATGTGACATATCCTGGCCTACCAAATACAAAGTGATGACACGTTGGAAAGATAACTATCTAAACTCACTCTGTTCCTCTGATACTTTGGAAGAGGGTGAAAACATGTTTCGGCCTCAGCCAGCCTGGCCTTTTTGTAGAAGCTTCTTCACCTTTACTCATTGAAGCTGCAGAGTATTTCACGGCACAAAAAGCCTTTCCTGAATACTGCTGTGCCCTTGTGGTCTCAACTTTCCCATCAGGATGTTGCTGATGGCTGATATTTGGGTCATCGGTTTGCTGGAATTACTAGTCCAGTTGTTCAAATATCTCAGAAATGAATGGAGAAAATAAAGCTTGGTGGCCGACGTTGAGCTCATTATTTATTGTCTCTTACAGAGGGTGGTGTTGAATTCTCTCGAGTTGGTTCTTCTTTGGATTGTCTCATAGGCTGAATGTGAGATTTGACTCAGGGATTTCCCTGCACAAGCTCTGTCCAGGAAGGGCTACTGCTAAGCCAGGACTAACATTGGGATAGGCAGGGCTTGGCCGAGTTGCCTGAGCTATTGTGAATGTGCCAGCAGGGTGCCTGTATTCCTGTTTGTCGCCTAGTTTTCTTTTTCAATGTTTCAATTACAGTTGTAATGTTCTGAAGTGGTGTGAATTTTCTTAAACTGTTCTGCAGTTTGCACTCCCACTGTTTTCTCTGGTGGGTCTGAGTTTCTCTGTTTATATACTTGAAGGATTTCATGTGTATTTTATTAGTGCTTCACTCTAAAGAATGCAATCTTGAGACTTTCACTGTTCAGTTTGCAAATGGGTCTTCCAATACAACCCTTGTGAAGGGGGAGTATGAAAAGTCTGTGGGAAGCAGGAGAGAGTCGCCTCGTGTCCTTAATGATGCTCTGAACGTAGGAAATAGTGGGAAATTCCACTCAGCTCTTGTTGCTGCTTCCTCCCCTTCCTACTTGAAGTTCTTTGAGTGTCACTTGTTTATCTCTGAGCCACACAGAGTTGCCCATGGCATTTTTGCTTCTCCTGGGAAGGCACAGGGGCTGTTCCTCAAAGTGCGAAGGCATAAATGAGGCTGTGTCAAAGGCTGAGGTGAAAAAGAAGGTGGACGCTTGGAAGAAACCCAGGGATGAGCAGTAACGGGAGAGAAAAACAGAGCTGTGACTCCTGAATTCTCGTTCTGTATATGAAGAAATGTAAATTTGCTCCCACGGTTGGCTTGTTTTGCAAAGACGAATGGTCTTCATTGATTTTTATACAAAGGTGAAAATGAACTTGAAGGCTTGCAGGAAAATAAATTAGCAGGAGACAAGCTAAAGTAAGAAAAATGAGTGTGAAGTGAGTTACCATCAGTGCAGAGGTTATTTAAGAAGTTCACTGGATTATAGTAACTATTTCAAAGAGAATTCCAGCTTTACAGTGACAGTAGTTGAAGGCTACTTACCAAAGCAAAATGACACTTAAAAATCTCAAATGCTGATGATGTGCAATGGGAACGGCCTCCTATTGTGCCAGTGTAAAAACTGTTTTAAAGCCCCTTCACTTAAGAGAAGTTTTCACCATTGTTTCTTGAAATCTGTTTTGTTTTAGCCTACAGATGTGTTTATGTAAGAGATCCCTTATATTAGCTTGTAAAACCTTTCATTGTAGTCTTGCATTGTGCACTTCCAGCCCGGGAAGTGTATTTTTCAATGAGCTCGTTATTTCACTGGATACCTTTTCCACAAAGGGCATCGGTGTATTTAAGTATGGTAGGTTTGTTGTATGAAATTAAGAGGTATGGGTATTTAATTCAGCTCTTCTTTTCTTTACCTCATCTCTATTCTCGCAGAGTAAAGTATATCATCACGTTCTGCTCGTGTGTTGCCAAGTGTACTTTGTAAGTGTACATGCAAAAGGATCTTGCACAAGGAGTTTCTTTAATAATATTTTATTGCTAGAGACACTTATTTGTTTAGACCCTTGGGGACCTTGAATAAACAATAAGGCTTCACTGTAAGGGCGCTAGACAGATGATCTATTTGCATTTTCTTTTATGTTCTTGCAAATGTCTGTAAAACTGTCAGTTTGAAGGAGCCAGTTTATCAGTGAAAGGATAAGGAAGAGATAAGTCAGTTTAGTTCCACATGTTTGAAGTAGCTACTGCGCTTACCCACATGTGCGTTGGGGAGGAAAATATGCTACTGAAGTATTTTCATCTTTTTCACTAAAGGCAGAAAAAAACAAGTACAATGAAAAGCCACCTCTGAGTTAAAGAAAGTAAAAAAAGTACTTCCACAGAACAAAATTTGCATGCGGAAATCACTGTGCCTAATCCTACCGGGGAAAAAACCCTCTGAAATTCTCAGTTGTGATAAATCTGAGATTCACCCTTTTTAGTGAAATACATCTGAGTTTGGAATGTGGATTTAGGTATTGATAAGCCTGAAGAAATTCAGACCATAAATATCATAACCTAATCTTCAAAAAAAGAATATCAGTTTATATAGATGCCTGCCTTAGGCTGTTGTCAAATTCAGATTATCAGTGCTTTTTCTGTTATGTCTGTATTTAAAAGTTGGTTTAACTTAAAATTTCGTAGTTTTACATTTATACCTAATCTGTTTTGCACAGTTTGTTTTTATTTCTACAAGAAAAATAATCATGTCCTGTGTTGCCAGTGACTTCCTTTACCTCCCACTCAAACTATTTTTACCAGTCGTGTTGAAAAAAACGGAAAACCAAAAAAACCCCAACCCATCCCAAAAAATAAAACAAACAGCCAAACCCCCAAGTTACTCTCGTATGTCTCCTTATTAGCCTCAGGATGCCTATTATGCCCTTTCATTGTCCTTGCAGATGTTTCCCTTGATTTTTTTTTTCCTATTTTTTCCTTCAGTTATTTTGCTGGTGGCCTAAATATTGCATAGAATTATTTTCATCTCCTCCAATTGTAAAACCCATGCTACTATGCTGCACTGCTCAGTTGTCTTTTATACTGATAAAATGATCCTTGCATTTAATAGGGTGGGATTTTAGTTGTATATGCTATTGCCTTTCCAACCAAACCCAGTAAGGGCTGGATTACTGAGCACAGATTTTAGGCGTAGCAAAAAGCACTGGAGCGTTTGTAGAAGATGTTCTGCAAGCACAGCCTGGGTGTTGAGAGGACTTTCTTGTTCTGAAGGCTTGGGACTCCATTTCAGTTTGGTGAAATTCTTTGACTGTAAAGGATATGAAAAAAGAAATAATTGATTTGAAGTCTTAATTAAAAAAGCTGTTAAATATCTGACAGTCAGCTGGAGTCTTTGGAGCCGCTGGATCACGTGGCTTGTTGCCTTCCGTGGGCTGTGTTTTGTTCTTCTGTGCAGGAGACTTTATTCTAATATTTGGGACATCATTTGACAGCTTTTCCTTTGGGAATACCCAAAATACTTTTTACACAGTTAAACCACCAAAACTAGATTTTAAAGAAATGGAATTATATCCATGAAACTATCAGAAGCATTTACAAAATCTAGCCACCACCGTTGAAACTTTCAGGAATATATATATTAGATTAGCCTTTATTAGATAAATTATTTAGGATACAATGCCCAGAAGATTCATGCTTCACTTTGCTTTCAGCAAACACTTTGTTCACCACTTTCTTATCCTTCATTCTGTACGGCCCACTCAATTTCCTTCTGACCCCATCATCCCCATACAGCAGTCAAGTTAAGAGCTTCAGATTGAATTTACGAAAAGCATAAGTGAATCACATTTGCAAAGAGATCTCAAGCCTGTGAAGAAAGAAAAAGAAATAAGAGCAAAACTTTTCATTATTTTGATGCTGTAGTTTATTTTATTAGTTTCTGTGATGCCTTTGAAACAAGATTAGACAAAAACATCTTTCCTGGATAGAGAACCAAGAGAAAAACACACCCCCACCCCCAAACCCCAACATTTCTTGAAGGAAGTTCTGTGTGCCAGAGTTTTGGAGCAGAAGTTTGAAATTTGAGAGGAAAAAAATTCACTGTCTCAGGGATCTGTCTTTGCCATCTCTCTTCAAACCTCTCCCACTTCAGTCAGGTTGAAAGACTTTGAAGAGTTGCAGGTGACACGTTTTGGGAGACTGTCTCAAGGTCTTAGCAGCTGATTTCCAGAGAGGTTGCATTTAACTGAGCTCACTCCATTGTAGGTGGGGCCATCAGGAATTGTTCTATAGTTCCAAGAAGGGTCATGCCTTTGCTAAAGTAGATGTGAGAACTGAAATGATTAAACTCTCTTCTTTCATGCTTTTTTTCCTTTTCTTTTTTTTTTCCCTCCCCTCCTTTCGAGCAGCGTAAGAATCCAAAACCAGCGAGGTGAGAGGAAAGAGAATAGGACAGGGTCTAAGGGTGGAAAGAGATAGGATTGCAGATGGACTAGAAGCAGTCATGCTCCTGGGAAATGCACAGAAACCTGTCTGCTAAGATTCATTCCTCTCTATACTTTGGAATGCAGTGTAAGATTTGTGAGTCACCATTCCTACCCTGGCAGAAAATATCCTGTGAAGTCTCTGGCTGTCTTGCTTACCCCCTGTTCATCATTGCTAATGCCAATCCATACTGCAGTATGGAGGTTGTATTTCTCTTTATGTACTGAGCAGCGGAATTTAATATTTAGGGATTCCTCCTGTGCTGATGAGAGCCATGTAGTGTCAATTTGACATAACACAACTGCTTTTTTTTTGGGGGGGGGGGTAAGTGTAGGATACATAAATGATCCAGTCTTCCCTATCAACCTTTGAATAATTGATGTGGCAAAGTTAATAACTCATAAATGAGGTTATACCACTGCCATCATGCTAATGACACTGGCAGTGCAGTGGAAAATTTTATCATTGCTGCCTCTGTCAGAGTCCCAGTGTTGAAAAATTGAAGCCAGGCTCATTTTGTTTTCTGTGTGATTTTGATCCAAATATATTTGAATTTTACACAAAAATACTGTGCAAGTTACTTGAAATTGGATGAGCATTTCCAGTAACCCAAAGAGATGGTTTAAAACTTCACCATTTGGCTTTATATTACCATATATTGGTATTATTATGCATATTAGCACATTACAGGAATATTAAAGGTGTAAGACACTGCATTTGCTACTTAAGGTTGCGTCACTAAATTTATTCAGAGAGAATTATGGCTTTATAAACCAGAAGGGATCACTGCAGTCTAGTCTGACTTCCTTCACAAAAAAACCCCACAACACTTCCTTGAATTACTTTCTGTTTGTGCTAAAGCAGCATTTAAAAAGCTTGCCGTGGCATACTTGGTAAATAAATGGAAGTAAATATGACTTATGGAAGAAAACGTTTGAGGTACAAAGAGGTGAAAGGATTTTACCGAGTCCCCAAACAATGCTTGGAAACAATGATTTCTCAGAGGCCGAGCTCAAGGCTTTAGTTTCTGGCCTGGTTTTCTTATCTCTGTAATGTTTTCTTATATAATTTGCTTATTATTACTTTTTCTTGCAGGAAGAGGATCCTCTAATTCCAAGTTGCCATCCGTTCCTACAGTTTCTTCAGTGCCTGAGGATTCTGCATCAAATATGAGGTAATTCCTCAATTGAACATCTGAATGGCTGTGCTGTGGCTCACACTTTTGATTTTACAGTTGATATTCTGATTCCACAGTTTTGCTGATGTCCAATACCTAATGAAGGTTTGGGAGAATATTGAGTGTCAGATTATTTATTCCTTCTTATACATGTGTATCACTTCGACATTATCAAAATCTGTGTTTGTTTTTATGAAATTTCAGTAGCTTCCTTTTTGTTTTGCTAATCACAGTTATCTCTCTATTAGTATTACAGACAGGCTTGAACATGCCTTGGAAAAGGCTGCCCCACTTCTGAGAGAGATTTTCGTGGATTTTGCTCCTTTTCTTTCTCGGACTCTTTTGGGCAGCCACGGGCAGGAGTTGCTGATAGAAGGTACAAGTAAGTTTCCATTTAAAAAAGGGTTTTTTAATGTGGGCTTTGTTTTACCTTGGAGACTCAACATTTCTTTATTTAGAAGTTTTCTTCCTTCCTTTCCAAACTATGCTGTCCACTGGATTTCGCTGCCTCCTGTTCCTTTTGGCTTTAGTGATCCGAGGTCATTGTCATTGCCTCCTGATCTTTACCAACTTCTTTGTGTCCATCTCCTCTCATAATTTCCTGTATCTCATTATGGGAGACCAACTGCACTTCTCTTCCTTAGTTTTCCAGCTCTTCCAGCAAATTGTCCCATAGAAGCTGGTGTGTGAAATGTGTTTTGTGAGCCTTAAAAGAAAATGGTCACACTTTGATGCAAAGTAAAGTATGTAATGTAGAAAGTTAAGCACATTTTTACTGGGATGATGCAGCAGAAGGCTTCTTGGGAACCGTGTCACTAGAGCATGTTCTGGTCTATGTCTTCCATGTGAGTCTGCTTCTACCTTCCTGGTTTCTAATTGGAAGGCAGCCATGCAGGTAAGAGGACTATATTGTCAGTATTGAGGATAATTCTCTGGTACTTCTGAGAGGATGAAGATTCACATGCACAACACTGATCACGTCTCCTCTTGGTGAAGAGTGGCATAAAATGATTGAGATGATAGTTTTTTTCTACTGGTGGATTTCTCCGTTTGTTAATGACTCAGTTCTGCAGTGCACACCTTAACATCCTCAATTTAAAAAAACATGTCTGTTGGAACACTGTGAATTTAATAGTGAACACTAGTTTTTCCATTTCCCCATAATTTGTCTGTATCGTGTGCTTTGTCCACCGATTTTTAGAGTGAAAGTTGCAGGGTTTCCCCTGTGAAAGAAGTGCCTTGAATTAGAGCCTGAGCTTGGAGTTCCCAGTCCTGTGTGTGCTCATGGTAGAATCTCATGGTTGCTTAACTTGAGCTGGTCACTTGCACAGGAACTGTATTTGCACTAACAGGTCTAGTTTCTTCCTAGGGAATTAAAGTTCTTAAAAACATTTTTGGAGCTGCTTGCTTGGCAGTCATCCTGTATGTAGTGCTGAATATGGTTAACATTCTCAGAAACACAATTAGAGTATCAAACACTGCCAAGCGTTTGACTGAAGACTGCTGATAGCAAAATTGAGGCTTTGTTAAACTTCATGGAAATTAAAGTTATTTAACTTGCTTACTTTTTGGGGTAGGAAGAAATAGAAGAAAAAGAGGTATGAATTGCCTTCTGTGAGACTCAAGAAGATGGGATTCTACTTCTGTTTATACACATGGGCATCACTTTAGCTGATAAACATTTTAATGGAAGCTCCATTGTGAACAAATTTATTTCACTCATTTAATAAGAAAAACCAGAAAAGTGATTTTTTTTTTTTTCTCAAAGCTCTATTTGCCGGGGAAATAAATAGCTTATTTAGGGACATTTTTTCTTCTCTGAAGATAAAAGATAATCTGGTTGCAAAGTATTTTGACTGTAGTATGGGTTATATACACAGATAGATGAGTATTTCATAGATTGAATGACCAGAAAAAAAAGGCAGAATAATTACTGGGAGTGTATGAACCACCTGGACAAAAATAAACCCATGAAACCAATTTTTGGGCCAAAAAAACAGTTACAGAAAACCGCAAAACAAAACACGAATACAAATAATAATAGTCAAATTCGTTTATAAACAATTGAAAATATATATAATAGGTTAGTGCTTGCACTTCTGCTAAGGTTTAGTGTGGGGTTAAGGGTCAAAGTACTAATAAGAGTGTTTGGGATGTCTGCTGCCATGAAACAAAATGGAAACTTGATTGATAGCTGGGGGCTGAAAGGAGAAGGCGCAATGGAGAAAGCAAAGGTCATAAAGCCATTTCCCTTCTCTGCATATGTAATGAGCCAATCCTTCAAGAAATAGCCAAAAGTAGATACAGTGGATTAATATAACATATGTTAACCACAGTTCGGATCATTTCGACATGCAAACACCTATGAAACTGAATAATGGAGGTAACGTATTGCTATTAGCTGTGTTAGTGGTATGGAAAACCCAGTTTTCTTTTGTTTCTCAGAATGCTTCTAATCTCTTGCACTTCCGAGTAGTTTGTGTTACTAGCTGGTGCCATGTGAACATGCATTTATGGATAGTTTTTCCTTTTTGTAGGTCTTGTGTGCATGAAATCCAGCAGTTCAGTTGTGGAGCTGGTGATGCTTCTTTGCTCTCAGGTGAGACTTCAGTAACAATGTCTGAAATTGCTCCCTTTGAACGCAGTGGAAATTACAGTTAAAATTTTACTTTAAATTGGACTTTATATGTGTAATACATGACAAGATAATACAAGGCCTTTCAATTAAAAACAAAATCATAGTAATTGTGTCTATTCAGTTGAAGAGAGAAGATGTGAATGGGTTTGTTGCCTTACTATTGAGCACTTACCTAAGCTTGAAGATGGTGTGCCTGAGCAATTCTATGCTGTCATTTTTATAAGATAAAATAGGATCAATAAAATATGAAAGTTAAAGAAACATTGATTTCTGCATCTTGACATGCTGAATCCTCTGGGATAAATAGAATTTTTCCTATTGTGTAGAGGTTATGAAACAAGTGATAAATACTTCTGAAACCCTGTCATTCTTAATTGATTTGACAAGTACTAAGAATTTGAGAAAAATTTAAGTAAGCAACCTTGGTTGTCAGCAGCCTGGTGCATTCTACACTCCTAAAGGCAGTGTGATTTTAGATATTTGAAAACTTTCCTGTTCCCATGGTTAGTGAAGAGCCAGAGCCTTAGGAACTTTCTCTGAATTGTATATGCTATTAATTGGATTTTCTTTTTGGGCTTCTTGCTTTCCTTTTTTTGGTTTCTTTTTTTTTTTTTCTTTGTAATTAAATGGAAGACTGTTTTTATTGAGCCTTTCTTTTGGTGCCTTAAAAATTATACCTTTCTGGTAGTAAATTCCCCTACTTAAAACTTTAAAATAGCCTTTTTTAATGGGAATGGTATTGGTCTAGAGGTCAAGGGTTCTGACCCATTTCAAAACCTTTGACCTTCATTTACAACCCTTATGGTTTGCTTGCCTGACGAATACGGATAATGCAAAATTAATGTTTCTTCACATCGATTTATTCGTTTTAGTGCCTATATTGCCAAATTTATTTAGAGTGTGCTGATAGACATTTCATGAATACAAATGAAAGAATCATAGAAGGTGTGAAAAATCGATAGTCTACATTGTCAATAAAGTGCAATAAGAACAATTACTCCTGGAGATTACACCTAATAGATTTTACAATGAACTAGTGAAGAGTAGTTATGTTTTCTAGTGAGGTTATTATTAATGAATGTAACTAGAACTTTGCTCGTGTAGTTTTCCATCTTCCTCAGGAAATGCACTATTTTTTTACCCTGAAAGGAATTTAATATTCCTTATGGAACTTTTGGAATTTAGAGATTGTTATTTTACGTGTGGCAGTTCTGGAAGTGAACGTTGTACACAACTTCCAGAGTATGAACTTGCAGCTGATTGAAGTTAGAAATGAATCTTTGCTACCAAGAAATCCACACACAAATTTTACTGTTGATTCATTAATGTGTTAGAGTGAAACTAATCTGAGTATTAAATGTGTGTCTGACAGCTCGGTATTACCATTTAAAAAAATTAGTTTTTGGGATCCATCCTGCTTGTATCAATAATTAGTGCTTGACCTTTCCTTCTTTTTTTTTTTATGTGCGGTAATCTAATCTTTCTTAAAATCATGTTGTGCCCTGTACTGTACGTCACTTGTTTGGTTTGGGGAAGTGGAAAGGATAAGGAATAAATGACGTGCTCTAATGCATCTATTTGTCATACGTGTCACAATGCCACTTAATGCTAATCTAATCAAATTGAAGCTCTTGTGATTGCTTAGCAGTGCTGGGTGCACAGGCTGGGGCTTCGTGAAATGGGAGGAATAAACCAATAAAGTCGCAAAGGCCTCAAAGTCTTTTTAAAGTTACAAAGCAGCTGTAATTTTTGGCAGAATATGAAAAATGATGTGAGAAATGAATCTAAAATTAGCTCCAGATGTATACAGATTGTTCTAGGGTGATAATTACATTTTTCACTTTGAATTTTCCTAATTCAAAGAGGTCAGCGTGGCAATCACAGAAGTGATTTATTTTGTTAAGAAGTGAACTGTCTTTTGCTACATGAAAGCTTGAGAGATATGAAATTGAATTTCAGGCCGACATTTTACAGATACTGGGAGGAGATGGGGTTGAGCTTGATTGATTTTTTCTTTTTTTTTTTACTTTTTCTTTTCTTTTCTTTTTTTTTTTTACCCTGCAAGATAGGGTGGGAAATGAAGTGATATCCTTTTGCTAAAATTTTAATTAATTTTTAAGAGGAGATGGAGAGGATGAAGTGCCAAAGATCAAAAGATCAGGTCAAAAACCAGTTTTTAATCACATAAATAATGTGGCATAGTTGCAAAGTAAGTATCTGCAAATTTGATTTAAAACTTCACAAATTTGTCAGCCATCATTTTATGAAATTGAAAGATTGCTTTGATTAATCTTTGGTGCTTTTATGATAACCTCTTTTCCAAATTCATTTTAAGCATTGAGTATATGATATAAGAGCTTGGATTGTTTTTTCTGAAACATCTGACGTTTTTCTGATGTTTATTTAGATTTGTCGCTGAAATGTGTTTTTTCTTTCTCAGAAGCGCAAAATGGAATAATAATATCTCCCACATAATTTTTTCATAAAATCGTGGGGAAAAAAGCTCTTTCCTAGGTAAAGGGATTTAAAAATAAAATTGAGAGGTACCGTTCTATGGAACTATTTGAGTGCATTTCTTTGCTTGTTTAAATTTCTTCTATTTAGGCATATGGAAGAAGACCATTGCTTTTGTGTTTGTTTAATGTTCGCGTGCTGGAATATCGCTTTCTATTTAACACGAGGTGAAAAGAGAAACAGGTGGTTTCAGATACACAGAAAAGGCTTTTTCTAAGACAAAACCAGTTGTGTTTTTTGATAGACACGCTACATTTTGAGACGCGTCTCCGTGTGTGTGCTTACATTTCTATAAATCTATCAAAACATAAAGAATCCTTCATTTAATATTACTGCAAAGTGTTCCTGCTTATTTGACATTAATATCATTTTTGAAAGAGTCGACGTTGCATTCAAGGCCGCTTTATAAAAGCGTTGTGTTGCTCATCCTAATTCAGGCTGACACACATTCCAATAACACTACCTCCCTTCCAGGGCTTAAAACTAAATTTATGGCCGAGCATTGTGAAGTGCATCATTTAAAAATGGTTTCAACCCAAAACATCTAATAAATAAATAATGTGTATGGCTACTCAGTAGCAGACTTTCCAGACTAGAAATCATTCCATCGGATACTCAACAGTCCACTATCGGAGAGGGCTGTCAGATAAATCTTAGAGTAGCTGCATTCATGTCCTGTAAATCACATGTTATTGTCTGAGCCTTCTGCCAGGTCATCTATTCTTTTCCCATTTATCAGAAATGCATACAGTACAGTGAACCTCGAAGCACCACCTCGGCTGGCCTGGCATCCTGTCAGGGTAATTAAAGCAGCCGAAAGAGAGGAGTCCTGTGTCTGTTAGCCCTTCTAAAGGAGCGACCTCAGGGTGGCCAAGGTGCTCGTGTGCCGTTGTGAGAAGAGACTTCTGCAGGGGCGAACTGATGTCACCCCCGAAGAAAAGCATTGTCATCTAAAAGGACTCTCTCTGTGCCTAAAGGGGCTTGTAGGAATTGAGTGCATATCCATAAAGCAAATCTGCTGCTGTGCTTCCTTTCATTTGTCACGTATTTTCTTGAAATACATGACTAAGCGGGAAGAAGTGTGATCTTCCCTGCTCTCTCATGAAGGGATTAAAAAACATTTCTTCCTTGCTCATGTGCGTGAAGCATTCATCCCATTATTGTAGCTCCAAGGTGAAAAGGTACAAAAGAGGTTCTGTAATTTTCCTTGATGCCTTTGAATTTACAAAATCTTTGGCACTTGAGAAATGCCTCTTTCTGTAGTGAATCAACTCAATCGTCAGTGGAATACGTGTAAGAGAACTAATTAGATGGCTCTTGTCAGGTTCATCTTTGACTTCAGTGCTTTTTTTTACTGAATCTAAATTTTCTAGACTATAAAATAAACTTAGACTAACTGAGTCTTGTATAATTTTCTAAAGTTGGTGGAATGCTATGTAATTTTTTTAAAGGGTTGCAGTTAAACATTAATGAATCCTGCAGCAACTTCTATGACCCCTCTGCTGCCACTGCCCACCCATTCACCCTGTGTGCTGGTTCAAGGTATTCTGCTTCTTGGTTCCTCCTTCTGTCCAGTGTGGCTTCAAAAGCACTCAGGGCACATTCTTGATAGCTCCTGTCAGATACTTAAAATCGAGACCAGTGTGTTAATACATTTAATCTCTAGATAACCTATCTCCTAGAAATATTAATTTGAAATACTGCAATATAGCTACCTAGCCTTAGCTGTTAGATGTATACTGGACCTTGGTAAGGTGTATCTTTCATGACGAGGTGGATGAGGGAACCATCAACCCTGGTCCTCTAGATTTGTTTTGTGAGCGGAGATAGCATCTGCTCATGGTCCAGTGACATATGGTTATGGTTGAACATGTTGTGCACTGTGCTGATGGTTTCTGGAGTTATTTTTTGGAGAGAAAAGCACGATCTGAGGCAGTATCATGAGCATTTCAAAAATACAGCAGAGGCTGATTAGTAGTATTAGAGCAGAAAAAAATGACACTGTGGAAGTTGGTCCGACTGCCTCTCTAAGGAAACTTACAGGTCTTCAGCCCCCCCCTTTTTTTTTTTTTTCTTTTTTTCCCCTGTTTCTTATCTAACTCAGCTCACCAAACCAGTCATCACTGGGTAGGTGGTGAAATTTTTGCCCAGGGTGTTTCTTTAGTTTGATCTTTCACATCCTAGTCCATCGCTTCGCTAATGGGTTCTATTGCTTGTAAAGAAGTCAGGATGCATCTTTTGCATGGGCGCTATCTTGGTCATGTCGTATCTCTTACTTTGATAAGGAACCTTAGTTGTTTGAGCAATATCAGCATGATAGCATTATTTTCCCTGAGGGAGAGCAATAGGATGGTAGTTACCATTTGGATTTTTTCGCTTTCTCTTCTACTCCATTAGTTAAATGTTTGTGGAATGCAGCAGGATCTTCAGGCTTTTATGAGTATCCTCGGCTCAGAAAAAAAGCTTTCTATCAATGATCCAAATTCATTACCTCAGCATGTTCTGAAACATGGGTAAGGCTTTGAATTACTTGGAGATTGTAGTTGATGTAGAAGATGGCAGGTTTTCAGATGCTTGCAGAGAGAACACATTATGCTGATGCCCTGTGATCTGCACTGGATCCTGATTTACTTTTAAGTGCAATTTGATGTGATGGATAACTGTAGTGATTGCTATGAAGTTTTAATTGAATGGGTTGTCTAAAGAGCGACATCACTGTGATACCATGGCAGCTGAACTCCACAAATTCATCAAAACTCTTTAACAATATCCTGGATTAGATATGAAAAAAATAAATACTGTTCGAATACTTCTTACGTGCCCGGAGTGTTAGATGATGACATTTTAATCACAATGATATTCTTCCATCTAATCGCTTTATGTCATAACAGGTGGAAATAAGTTCAAAAAAGGATTTGAAAATCATTTAGATATGTGATTTAAAAAAAAAAAAGCATGCTTTGATATAGAGAGTAGATTTTATAGGAATTTTTTTAAGCTGACAAATGATTTTTCTGTCAACTGTAATACATGCTCTAATTTGCTTTCAAAAAGCATTTAGAAAGTATCAGGAGTGGGAAGGTTTTCTTTTTATTTAATGTGAACTTCTGCAGGTAGTATCTTTGTCAAAGGTTCATGTAGCTGTACTTGAGTTAAAAGAAACTAAAACACTTCAATAATAGATTGCTTTCATGGTAAGATGGCTAGGAACATGACTTTTTTAGGCAAATGAAAATGATGTACATCTTAACAAATAAAAATAGGAAAAAGAATTTACCAAAGTTGAAACTGTGAAGCTTGGGGGAAGATGTTGCATGAATCATGCCCGCAGGTGTGTGCCTGGTATCGCTAGCTTGCCTTGCCAGGTTATGGAGTATTCAGTGTTTCTGGTTTGGTATGAAGGCACTGCGTTGAGAGATGCTGAAAAAGGCTTCACCCGTGGCTGTGCCAGAGACTTCATAGTGTCCTTTTTTTGTTCCTTGTGCTCTTTTGAAGAACTTGAAGATTTGAAGAGTATTTGCTCGCCTAGCTTTTTGTAGAGATGAGGTGGCTGTGGAAGGAAGGGAGTATTCAAGATCACCTTACTGTGCTGTAGATTATGTAGATTCTTAAGCTGCCTCACATCTGCTTCATAGCAAGGGAAGCCAGGCATGTTAATTAAACTGTGTAAATCTTAGCATTTGAAAACATGGGATTGCCAGGCATGTTGTTATTTGTTATGCAAGCAGTAGTAGGGGCATTCCTAGTGCAATTTAGTAACAAATATTAAGTGGCCCTTTTAACTGGAACACAAAATGGAAGATCCTTGTTATCTTCTTGAGGGTGCTGTTGGATGAAAAGAAGTTGGGTGGTATCTGTTGAGCTTTGTGTACAGTGCTACTTCAGGATATTTTCAGTGAAGAGGTTTTACATTATAAACCCTTTCCTCCTCCAAAACTATTGTTATTCTTTCCTTCCTGCAATGTATATTTTAATCTACACTGGCTTAGTTTTGCAGGATAGAGACTGTGGTCAGAGCTAGAGAGGGGGGCAAGTAGAACCCACAGTGGCCGTGCTGTCCCTGGGACAGAAGGGACTGAAGTTTCAACTAATGTTTCAGAGGACAGTTCTTAATATCTCCAGGTAGAATAATCTGTCAGAGGAAAAATTTCAGCATATCCTCTCAAAGTAGTAGTCCAGCAGCTTAAGGGCATTAACCAGGCCTGTGGGAGAGTCCAGTTTTGAAAGAAATTAAGCTCTCTCAATCATTCAAAGCAACATTGTGATTCATCTATGTTGTCCTTAATTGCTGTTCACTTCTTTGGTTGTGACATATGAAGACACCAGTTCTTTTCTGTAACATCTCGGGCGTAAAATTTAGGGCTTCTGCCTTCTCCTGCGTTGCAGGACACTTGAAACACACACAGTGAGCTGTTTGGCTCCTGGTCAGTAGGATTCACTGGAGAAAGTGAATGGAAGTCTGGGAGGGTGTGAGTGGGCACTGGCTGTGGAATCCAGACTCTTTAAATGCTTGCTTATGAGGTACTATCTTTTCAGTAAGCTTCCTTCTCACAAAACAGAAGGTTACGTTATCAAATGTGGTGTCTAGCTCGCTTGGATTCTCCCTTACACAATATGTGTCTGGGGGTTTATGCCTAGTGTAGCTTCTTGCCTTCCTAACTGGGAGTTTTTCTTCCATCTCTGAAGATTTCACTTTGAGTGCTGAAAATGCGTATTGATAACTTTTGTGCTTGGCGTATGTCACTGAGCAGAGCACTCGGAATAATTACAAATGGATTGCATGTGCTGTGGATATTTTGCTGCTTGCTTCGTTGAGCTGTGTTATGCATTGGAAGTGTTTGAAACTGGAGATCAGTTTGGCAGATAACTATCTGAAGTGCAAATCTGATAAGATTGAAATAAATGGAAACAGCTGGGGAAACCTTTTCTTTGAACTGGAGTATGTTGGAGTTACATATAAATTAGCTGCACGTGATTTTTTTTTTCTTCGATTTGAGCAGGATGCAGATTTTGTCTCTCCAGAACTGTATTATTATATATTGTGTATGAAACCCCAGGATAACCTAAGACTTTTCTGTTGGAAATTCGCTCCTACTTTGATTCCCTGTTGCTTTCTAAATTGTTGAAAGTTTAATTACCCATAATTGTCTGCAGCATTTAACCTGTTGAATTCCATGGAACTGCATGGAGAGCACCCTAATATCTTTAAATAGGAGTTTCTTTCCAACTCGTAATCTTAATAATCATTGAGGTTCACACTCCACAGTGCTTAAGATCTGTTTGAGCTCTGTCTTTTCTCTTAGATGTAGAATTTGGCTTCAGGAGTACTGTGCTTTGTTTGCTGTTAGTGTTGCCTACAGATAGGCCATTTAAAACACCTGTGTCCATCACCAGCTAAATTTAAAAAAAAAATTGTGATAGACTCACTCAAGAAACAATATTCCATGAAGTGGATGGATGTGTATTGACAGCTTGCTGAGTAGTAGAAATCGAAGAAATGTATAACTTTGCTTTTGCCTTAAGTGTGGAAATAGGTTGGAACTGTACTGAGAATGATTTGCCGGTATTGCATGAGTAATAAATGACCTTTTGTTGACTTAATGATGAAATAACCACTTGCTGTTTGTATCCTGGCAGGCAGTAGTCACAGAAGTTAAAATGCATGAGTTAATGTTGGCTTTATCTCCTTATATCTTTCCATAATACTTAATCTAGGAGGATATTTGAAAGGTTTACTCATATTCCAGCTGGGAGATGAAATGTATGATGTGGGATTTTAAGATGAGCAAAAACTATGATGTGTTACATTTAGTATGAGAAAAACAGAAGAACGTATGGTGTATTATACTTTGTTTAAATGAGGTTGATTTTTTCTGCTTATTAGATATAAATAATCGTCAAAGCAATACAAATGGCTTCCCAACTAAGGTTGTTTAGCCTAGGCCTGCTTTAGACTCACTAGAAAGTGCCCTCTGCAGTTTGCAGCCACTGTTCTTTGAAGGGTTCAACAAAACCAGGACATATCTGCTGCAAACTGAGAAAAAGCGTGTGAATAAACAGGTGTTTTTGTTTATACCACACAGCTGTTTCTTGGAAGTAATTGTGGTTTTGAACAAAGACTTAAAAAGCACATTTATATGTAAAAAAGTCAAGATGGGTGCTATATATTAGACTAAGAAGGTGTTTAGAGAGGTACAAATGGATAGGTGTAGTAATGCTGTGATATTTTTGTGCATAGTGATGTGAAGCGTTGTTTCTTGGGACAAGACACTTGGAGAGTTCAACATGATTTGCAGGCTTTGGATAGAAGAGTAAAAGAGAAGGTTAAAAACCACAAAACTGTTTTTAGAAATAGTTTACCACACTGGAGTGGAAAGAGGTGAGCTTTCCGAAGTTGTTCTTGCTAAATCAGAATTTTGTAGGGAAAATGAGGATTTATACTCCCAGATTTTTAAAGTGCAATTTTTAGTGGTTGTCCTATAGACTTTTCAGATAGTGCAGGTTCATATTAAAAAAAAAAAATCTCTTACGAATTGACAATTATTTGCATTTGGTCAGGAATCCAGGACAAGGTGTTGGTGTGAGTTTAATGGAAAACATATCCTCTACAGCTAAAAATACTAACCTTTAGAGGTGTGTTGCTGAGAATTTGTTTGATTAATGTGTACATTTTTACATCTGTGGAGGAGAGTGGATTGTCTGATACAAATGTGACTCCTGGGAGTGTGATAGGGTAGCGGGACAACTTAGTTTCTATGAATGTACACTGCTGCAGATGGTCAAAATGAAGGGAACATAATTTAGCTCCAGAAGCAAGACTTTTCTGAAGAAAAAAGGCATCCTGTTGCTTCACCAGCACACTAGGTCTTAAAAAAACACCACTCTTTAAGGTGAGTTTTGTGCAGTGAGAGCACACCCTGTGGCTTGGCAGTCTAGTCAGAAGGATGATACCATGCTGACTTTCTAACTAGATCTTTGAACAATATTCTCAGGGGTGGTAAATGCAAAACAAAGTAATATCAACTGGCACTTAATTCTGTGAGCTCCCTGCTGATGGGGCTCTGCACTGAAATGGAACTCTTCCTGACAGGAAGTCAGCCGCGAAGTGTGGAGACCTCTGAAAATAAAGTGTGCTTTAATTTGACACCCTACTGTTTTACAGCGAGCCTGGTTAATTTGAGACTATGAAAAGCGCTTTAGTGGAGGGGAGGGGGATGAGATTATGGAAAGTTCAGTGAGCAGCAATGCTCGGCGCTGATTTCATACTAATTAAGAATATGTGAACTTTTTTGTTCGTGTTAATAAACCAAATAATGTGTCTCTGTCTCCAAGCAAACCTGCTTAAGGAACTCCTGGTTTGGGGAGCAGTGCTGTTTGCTCAGAGTTCTGCCAGGAGAAACTTTGAGCAGTGGTCCTGTTCAGTTTATTGTTTTAGTTTGATTTTATTCTCCTGTGCCTTTTTGCGTATTTCTGCAACTGAGAAAATGCCTGTCTTCTCCTCAAAGTTTTTTGATGACGAACTAACCTTCCACGAACTTGTTTAAGTGATTAAAACCTCATAATTTAGATCATGCAGAAATCATGATATTGAGGTGCGTGTCTGTTAAGTGTCTCTATCTCTGAGTCATATTTCATTCAGAAGGATCAACTGGCTTGTCCATTGCTCTGAATAGTTCCAAAGACATTTATTTCTATTTCTACTTAAAACAGACATGGCTATATTCTTATTTTGGATAACATACTTGTGGAGTGCAGAGGAGGATTTGCAGTGACAGGAGCAGAAAATTATTATTTATCGTGTTTATTGTAGCAACATGTAGGGGACAGATGAGAATAGAGCATGTTATGTGTGTATTTTAGTCTACAGGAGGACAACAGATGCAGGATGAGGAAGGGAATGTAGTGTGCAAGTAGAGCATAATGCAAGAGATGTGGGGCATTGGGGAAAAAGGGTAATATAGAATCATGCAATGGGAGAATGGTTTGGGTTGGAAGAAACCTTAAAGATCATCTAAATCCATATAAAGGGGCTTATGGTTCCAAAAGCAGTGTTCCCCGTGTATATTACTGAGTTCTTCACTAGTTAGATTCATTTATTTAAAGCTAAAAGCATTGAGCAAGAAGGCTGCTGCTATTTGGTGGTGATGGTGAATGTTGCTGTCTGTGCATCAGTCCATCACTATTACTGCAACTGTGCAGCAGTGAGTGTGCTGCGATTTTCTTGTCCTTATAATTAGTAGTCTGCCTTGAAAGATGATTTTTTTTCTCAAATCTCAAATGACAATCACGGCTAAACAAAAAAGCAATGAAATCTTGAGTCAGTTGCCTGATACTCCTGCTATTCCTTGATCTGTTTGCATTTATTCATAAAAACTGTTGCTGGGACTGCAACTTGATTATTTGGATCTGTTCCCTTTGTTAATCTTACGTTTTTCCTTTTCCTCACTTTTGTTTTTCTGACTCATCTCCTTTCACTTACAGTTTTGTGCTTTCCATTGCTGCTTATTTACAGAACTACTTGGTACTTTGATTTCTCAATTGATTTTTAAGATTTCTGTTCTTTCTGAAGCTAGTCTTTCATCTTGGCATTGAAAATAGCCCATGGTTAAAGAACCTGAAGAGGAAACTGCAGTGGGAAAGGTTTGCTGCTGGATGAACTCAAACCTGACCCCTAATTTTGTTTCATGAGGAGTCATGGCAACAGCCTGCTAGTGGGAGAGAGAAAGGGAGAAGCTGCCCAGGCAAATTGCTTCCTACATCCGAAACTGTGGGCCTGAAATCAGGGATCTCCTCGTTTAGTTTTCCCCCAGTTTTCCATTCTTTTCTGAAACTGGATACGAAAATTAAGTTTAAGGGTGTTGATGGTATGCAGCTTTTATGCTGTGTTAGTTCTTACCGGTGCAACTTTATTTATGCAGACAGTGATATTTTCATAATTTTGTTTGAACTTTCAGAGTAGGTTGCTTAAGTTTTCTTTTATTGCTAAAATCCTGTTTTAAGAATATTTGGTATCAACGAATTATGACAACAGCAACCTATCTCGGGATTTCTGGCTGTGTGGAGTTGTGAAAGGTTGTATGTATGCTGTAATGTTTTACATAATGTGTCTTACGTGAAACTATTTTTCAGGATAGATTTCTGTAGTTTGTAGAGAAGACAACAATTGTTACTTTGAGAGTAATCTCACGGTGTAAAAGGCATTGTCTGACAAGCTGACAGGTTTTTATGTAGCATTTTTAGTGAAGAATCTAGTACTTAAGTATGCAAACTACTCCAGCTCTATATATGTATAATTTATTTTCAGAATCCGTAAAAACTTACTGGGAGTTGAACTCTAAGTTTTAAGTATTGAAATTAAACTCTCATTATAGTTTTAGGCATTTACCACTAACAACATAATACTAGTTTATAGGAAGCTCTGTTTACATGGAATAACCCACATGGTTAAACAGCAGGGGAGTCTTCTGCTTTTAGTTAAAAACCTGCTGTTTCTGTATGGTTTATTTACTACTTCTTTAATTCTTAATGTAGTGTGCTGTGGAATTGAGCATGCAAAAGTCAGCAAAGAGTTCTGTTTTCTGCGTCTGGGGTTATTACTTGCTGTACAATAATAAAGGCACTATTTTATTGGGTTAGTTGTAATTAACTTCAGCACTAGGCATTGATATAAATCATTCCTAATCTGTTTTCTTTACATTTTCATTCTTTTAAACTGGTTTAACATAGCTTCTTTCTGTCGTCCTTTTACAGAAGGACTAGGGTTGTAATTGCTTTTTTGAATTAGGCTGTCGGAAGCTAATGTGCATGTTGGTCCAAGAATTGATTAAGGAACGCTAATGAATTTCATATAGCACTTTGAAAAGATTTGTAATAAATACTCTATAGTGGTGATCTCTTGTAACACTGGAATTCAATACAGTGTTGTCATGCTGTGCAGCTGGGAAAATATTTCCGTATAAGAAACTTTGATTTGGTTTCATAGTGAAAATAGTAAACAACTTTGTGGTCATGAATTAAAAAACAAAATCATGTTCCAGCTTTTCCCCAGAGTATATTTTCTGAAAGTGGCGATCATTGTTAGAATCTTTGTTTCTGTTTTATCAGAGGAAAAATACTGAAACGCTTTTAGTTATCATTTTTTTTCTGCTCAGTCTTGTTGTTGATACCAAGTGTGTCCTGTGCCTTTCTGACTGATTCACCAATACCCGAGTGTACTGCAGCACGTTCAGCTGTTCCTTAACAGCATAATTTTGGAACAAGAATGTTATTTGTTCTTTTCAGTCAGTTTTGCAACACTGAACCTGTTTATTTCTTGAATTTGTCATCTTTTTCAGGGGTGATTCATCACATGCTCACAATCTCAGCCCACTTTTATAGTGTATTAGTTAGTTTGCTCTTAGTACGTTTGGGATATTTTCCCACAACAAGAGGCGCGGTGTTATCCCTTCACTGGAGAAGCTCTCTCCTTGAGTTAGTTTTTACACAACTTTCTCCTAGAAGACTCATTAAAATGTTTAACACAAAGACTTCGGTTGTGTACTGTCACGAGCTGATTTTTTTGACAAAAAGCAACGTCTTTTAAACGGAATGCTGGCAGTAAATACTTTTTATTATAACTGAGTGTGTTTGATAGTTTTAAAAGTCTTATAAAAATAATTAGCTCTTTTATATAGTCCTAATGGCAGCCTTGCCAGTTTCCCCTGGAGCAGTCTCTAATGAACAGGCCTTGATTTTTCCAGTTGGGCTTTTCGATTCCCCGAGGACTTGACTCCAGACCTTGAAGGGCAGCAGCTGCCATTTGTCTTAGGGCCAGAGTTGCCAAACAGACAGGCCATGTACTAATAGGGCACATTTGTACAGCCTGAGTCTGGGGGACCCCGATAGAGCCCTAATGATGAGCATCTGTTGAGAGCTTGTAGCTGGCCAGGGTTAGAGTAACTTTTATCACCCTTATTGAAAGCAAAACCTCGGTATTGATTAGGGAGATAGCTCGACTTGTTACAGAGATGCAATGTTAAAGCTTTCATAGAGGAGCCTTTGTTTAAATGTCAATAAATCCAAGCCTGTTTGATAAGGGTTTGCCCCCTCACAAGGGGCTCGGAATTATTAGGAGAGTAATAAATATTTTTGCAAGTTTTCGCTTTGGGTCAGGATTCAGCAACAGTGGCGATGTTCTGTAGAGAAGGGGCCACGAATAGAATTATTGAAATGATTTTTTTCCCTGTCAGTTTCTGATAGTTCTTTCATTATTTATTTACGGTCTTAAATTCCATTTGTGTGTCTGTGTGTATACCGTATAACTTTGTCTCAAATGTATTTTTGTGTTAGTCTTATATTAATTTGTGTCATATTTTTGCAAAATACCTCTGTTTTGTAACTAGTTGGCTTGTGCTAATTTTGATATTAAATTGCTACGTAATTCCTAGATATGATTTCCCATAATTCCATGTTGGCTTTAATTTTTTTTCAGCGGACTTTTGTAGATTAAAATAATTCAAGCATGCTTCAACCTTTAAAAGTAATTTATGTTTGCCGATACTCTGCTTAACATGCAGTCTGACTTTTTTTTAATTATGAAGAACCCAGCTGAGATACAATCTCCTTTTCACTCTGTGTTCTTTATTGCTGAGTTCATTCAAGCCTGTAGTGGATGTGGTGCTGAGAGAGTGCTGACACCAAGTGCAAACACTGCTGAAAAGTTCTTGATAGTTTACTTTAGGCACTTAAAGATTAGTATATCTCTCTATGAACAAGTTTTTCATGCAGATTTGACCTTTACTCTAGGATATAATATGTCTCTTAGTCATATGTTAACACATTTTCCCACCCTGCTCCTTAGTGCTCCATTCATAGTTGTCAGTACCAAAGTCATCCTTTTCCTTTGTTTCATAACCAAAATAAATTATTAAAACTCCACCAGCTGTATGGGAAGGATGGATTAGCGAAGAATTTGCTCTTTCCTTCCTGCTTAGGAGTGTGTGTTTCAACTGCTAGATATAGTTCTTAATACTTAACCTTGTTAGAAGGATGTTTTTTGAGTTTCTGAGGAAAATGAGTTATTAGGGAGCATGTATGTGCGTGTATATACGAATGAAAGGGGCAGTAGAGTTTGTTACAGCTGAAAATAGAGCAGTTTTCATATATTGGAAATGTTTTAAATATTCTGTTCAAGATCCACATTTAATTGTTTAGCCATGAGACCAGCTGGTGGGTTGGTCTTGCAAACGTTTTTCTATAGCTTGAAGAATATATATGTTGGGGTTATTCATAGAATTGTAGAATGGTTGGAGTTGAAAAGGGACCTTAAAGGTCATCTGGGTCCAACTCCCCTACCGTGATTGTTTTGAAATATGATTATATTGCTCTCCTAAGAATGTACAGGTAAGGAGGGATATGGCCACTTGCTGCCTACAGGCGAGAACCTCTAATTGCAAACCAACAAAAATATTGTTCAACAAAAGTTTCTCGGCATTTGTTTGACTGATTACAATTTAGGACTGGCTGTATGGGATTAGATAAAGACTGTCTCCAAGTGTACATGCAAAGAGATGCTCCAAAAGAATAAAATGGGACAAGCAAGTGTGATACTTTTGCACTCTCCAGCTGTTTTTTGCTCAGGGTATTTTCTGAATTGGCTGCAATTTCTATGTATTTAACCAGTGTCAGTGTATTTATTTTCTTTCAGTGTGCTTGCGCAGTCTCCTCTCGATCCTGTTGAACTTTAGCTACAATGTGCTTTGGCAATAGATGCCACCAACGTGTAAGGAACCACCTGCATTCCTTGTTTTGAAGGTGGCTCCTGCTTCCTGCTGCTTGTAGAAAAAGCTTTTGGCCAGGCCTGTTTGGGTAAATAAGAGGTTGCTGAAGTGTTAGAACTGAGCAAAGGTACTCAGATTGACTAAGAAGCCAACAACAAGTGGAAGAAAGATGACTGATCAATAAAGGTGACACTGAAAAAATCAAGTTCAAGGCAGAAATTTTTAAGGAACTTCACTTACCACGTGATGCCATGTGATTAGAGACATACCTTATTTTTAAGAAAGGAAATACAAAGATCAAGTAATATAAAAGACTTTGAAGTGCATCTGAAGACTGAGATAACTACACATATACGTGTAGCTGCAATGAAACAGAATGGGATGTGCAGTTACTAAAGACGATTTGCTAGACTCATCTCATTGCTGGTTATGGTCTAATGCATGTTGTTGGTCTTTTTATTTCCTAGAAAAAAGTAAATGTATTAATTTATGAGTTTTATTAGAGCACTTGGTACTGTCATTAGTAAGAGTTAATTAAAAAAACTCCACTGTAAAATAGATTAAAAAAATCTCAACGTGACTCAAATGGGACAAGAGGTCATGATATCAACCTTGAGGGAGATTATTAGTTTCTGAAAGGAGGGGTTTAAGATCACCACTGTTTAATTTTTTTCATTTAATGAGCCTTTTGCATGCAGTAAGAATGTGTTAAGGAAACTTGCTGATGATATGAAACTAAAGCTACAGTGGACTTGTTTATAATTTTCTTATGGCAGAGTTGTGCTGTATATGAAGGAAACAGAATATATCAGTCCATACCAAATTATAATTCACATGAGTTTGGAAGCACCATTTCAGACAAGGGTATAGTGCCTGCATTTTATCTAGAGTGCTTATGGAGCTGTTTATAGATTTTATTAAGGAAATAGGTGAAACAAGTTAGGAAATGTCCTTATCAGGCATAATATTTGACTAAAACGGGTTTTCTTATTTGTCTCCTCGTAATGGTTATTTTTCATTAGAGCTATTTGTGATAGTGTTTAGTGCTTCTGGGTTTTTCCCCTGCTTCACCATTGAGTACACAGTGACCAAAAGCATTAAAAGCAGATTATGTCTCTCAGTTACTAAACATTTATAGCTGTAGGAAATGCTGGGCAATTAAGCACAGCTTAGAATAGGTATGAAATTATTGACTTTGTTGATCTTCCCTTACAGTCCTTCCTTAGGAAAGTGCTGAAATGTGTTTTGTAGTTATTTAGTTGCATTAGTGGTTGAGTTTGAAGCTTTTAACATGTTTTTTCCCTAATACCGTTGGGAGATGGATAACTAAGATGTTGATATAATAATGCAATATGCATACTGAGTGTAATTGTTTGAGAGTGAACATATACTGTGGGGAAATATTGAATGGGTCATGAAAGATGAAGACCATTAGTCTTTTCTTTCAACTATTAAAATTAGCTTTAGGGTGTGTTCAGCTGTGACTTACAAAGTTGTTTAGACTAACACCTCCTTTAATGATGTCTGATATAGAGAAAAATGCTGAAAAGTATCATTATAAATGCACTTTCTTTTCACTTTTGTCAGCCTCCATCTTCACCAATTAAATTTTCAAGTGTTGTTGTGAGCTCTTCGAAGAGCAGAGCAGCAGATGGACAGCGTCAGAAAAGGAGAAATTAGTCTGCTTTTCTTGAGTTTTCTCACATTTAAGCTAGTTACCATCGTATGAAGCTAAATATTTAGAAACTGATATTACATGGAAAAAACTTATAAGGATTGCTTACAGATGTTGTTTTGTGTAGCATATTAGAAGCTGAAAGGGTTTTGTTTCAATGAATAAATGCTTCTTAAAACGACTTCAGACAGCTTACAGGCTACCTTGGAGGCATGCAGTAGTGGCTGTAAGAAGGTGGTAGGGGAGAACTGGGGGAAGGATGGTGGGACATCGGTAGCAATAAGGACCGGTGATGCTTCTTGATGTAGCCTCAAAAACCCCCAAGACCCCATATGTGAAAGAGAACTTAGCTGGTGCTTAGGATGTTGTCGTCTTATTAATGCATGTAAACTAGTTGCAAAGAGTAATGAAATAATTTATAATTAATGATGAATAATCACAAATTCCAATTATTCTACTTTTAATTCTGACTACTTGAAAATTGTACTATGTTGTTGCAGCTTGAACGTGGTAAAACACTGCGTTGGGCCTGGAACACATCAGGCCTCGAGAGATCAGTTGTAATCTTTGCCCTGCATTTGAAATTTGGAAATCTTTTTTGGGTGGGGATAGGGGGATTTTACATTTGAAATCTGAATGTATGTGCAGTTTTGCACTCTTTAACCGCCTTGCAACTGATGAGATTTTTGAAAAGAGCCACAGTGAGAGAAGTACTGATGTGGATAATCATTAGGATTATTATAAGCTGATGTGAAAAGGCACATGAAACTTTTTGTGTGCTGCAGAATCAGTCTTTTTTATTCAATTAGAAGAGTCGTAGAATTTAAATCAAGAGTTGTATTTGTCCTGTTCTATCCAATTGCCTCTACATTTTTGCCAAAATAGAGTGTTCACATGTTAGCTACTCTAATTTCTAGCTCTGTCAACTCGTTTCCATTTGGTATAGGGCTAAAAATCTGCCTTGTGTTTTTATGAACCAAATCTGTTTTCTCCTCAGCTTTCAAATGAGGGAAACAAGCCCCAGTGATAGTTCACCTGGGTTGGTTGTTTTCCACTGTGTCTCTTCAAAGGACTAGGTAAAACCCACCTGTGTTTTTAAGAGGTGTAGAATTTTGCTGTAATTCAGGGTTCAGGTGGATTTAAGGAATGTGCAGTGCATGTGTGTCTGCCACTGCCATAATTTCAGCGTGTTAAAAAGAGGTTAATTTTTTCTGAACCAGATTTGTGTGTTAATGGTGCAATATTTGGATGGCTAATAGAATTTTTTGTGAGTAGAGATGGCTGTGTGATGCTGGAGTGAGGAATATTATCAGCAAATATGCTAAGTAGACTACAGGCTGTCAGAGAAATTTGTGCCTAAAGGGTGAGCCTTGCATTAGTCTAAAACAGTTTTTAGTGTCATCAAGGTTGAATAATGCAAAAAGCATCAGTGAACCAGGCTAAGTTCACAATTATTACATGATACAGCAAAAGGAAATGATGGAGTCCTCTGTGGGATGTTTTTGTATTTTCTTCTCCCCTCAACAGAATGTGACCTTGAGTAAATGATCCTGTCCTCTTCTTCCATGCAGACAATTAATGCCTTGTATTTGCTGATGGTGGTATAAGTTGCTAAAACTGAAAAGAAAGGGGTAATTTTTGTTGTTGAAAGTGTCTCCTTTCAGTTTTGTTTTTATGCAGCTATAATACTCTCTTCTTTTTTTCTCCCCCCCCTACACCAGGAGTGGCAGAACTCTATACAGAAGAACGCTGGCCTTGCCTTTATTGAGCTTGTCAATGAAGGAAGGTAAGTCACAATATTGGATATCACCTCTGCATTGACCTTCAAGAAGTTGTGTGGCTTGGAATTTTTTTAAAATAATTTTTCTTTATCCTTTTTGTGGCATTTTCTTTGAGTTTTGCAAGCATGATTTCACGTTCTTTAGTACTTTGGTTCGGTTCTGAGTGTGGGGTTTTGCAGAATCTGAGTGCTCTTTAGTGTCATTAAACATTTCACTTATCTCTGTGCCGTGGGTTTTCTTTCTTCCTGTCCTTGTGTACTGGCTAATGTTGAAACTATAATTTGTATTCAGCTAATCTCTTGAGAAAGGGAATTGATATTTGAAAGACATGATAGTAGGAACGGTAAGATAAGCCTCTGTCTCAAAAATTAGATTCCAGTTTGCTCATTTATTTCCGATCTACCTCATAAAAGAGAAAGGAAGAGAGTCCCTTTAAGAGAAGCCACCCCCCCACCCCCCCCAATTATTTAATATTGCCAATCGGTTTTATGTTCTATTCATAATTTTATATATATATTACTGGAACTTATGGAAAATGACAGAGCAGGTGATGAGGCCGTGCTCTTTGACTTGCAGTGACTACTCAGAACCATCAATATTTTCTTCATTAGGAATCAAACGTTGAGGCAGATGAAGGGCAATATTTACTTTTTTCTAAAGGATTCTTTTAAACATGTCTTAATGGATTAGCTAAGGTGTACAGTAAGAAAAGCAATTTCTTTAAACCTAATTTCTCTTAGTAACTTCAACTCCTAAGAATCCTGATAGGAAATAAATTCTATGTGATTAGGACAGCTGCTGAATTAAAAACAAAATCACCTATCACATAAATTAACTTATAAGTATTTTTTTACCATTGTAGGAAAGGGGAAGATGGCTATTTGAGATTTTTTTGTTTTAAAACGTGTAGATGTTCTCAAGACACATAAAAATAATGGCCATTTTAGTGGTTGCATTTCAGTTTATGGTGGGGGAAGCACCATTCTCAGACAGAAAAAACGTTTTGCTACCAGTCTTGATCCCCAGGGCCAAGGTAAAGTAACAAGGGTGTTCAGTTACAGTGTTAAGATCTAGCCTGTAGTTGTTTCCTATTATGTGAGGCTGACCTGTCTCGACCTCACTTACAAAATGCCTGCTATAAATTTGGCCCTTGATTAATGTTTTATTAGCATAGATAACATAGAGATCCCACACACATGTAAACCACGATGTAAGGTTCATCTATGTGAGATGATTATGGTCAACAGTCCGTGGCTGAGAGCGAGCTGTAAGGAGCGGCTACCTGGGAGCCCTTCAGCTTGTGCAGCTCGGGCTTTCAGAGAGCGTTCTGTCAGGGGACGTTTGGAATCGACTGTTTGCTCTTCAGAACCTGCAGCGCCCATCACACACAGATGGAATCACTCTCCCACCTCCATAAACGACATCAATAACCTATAGTCTGGCCTGAGCAGAGTGGTTGTCTCGGGGACAAATGATCCCTGGAAGACTGCAAAGCGTGGTTTTGGTTAGAAGGAAATGTCTAAGTAATTGCTGCTTCATTTCATTTTGGACTTGTAGCAGAGTTGTGTTTTAGGTTTGGTTTTGGGTTTTTGTTTTTGTTTTTTTAATGGGAACATAACTTTCATTATAGTGAAGAGGAGAGGGGATTAATTTCTTAAAAATGGCTCCTTTTATCTGTCTCTGTTTTCCTCCATTGCTGTTTATAGGAGCCTTTAAAGTTATTGCTGGATCGGTCATTGTGGTGCTGTGTGGCTTTTCAGCATTCACTAAAATGAAACTGTTATCCCTCATAGGATGGGAACTCTGTTCCAGAGCTACACTTTCCTTCTCTTTACGTAGTTTGCATGTTACTTTCCTTGCTCATATGCTAACAGACTAAAACATTTCAGTCTTTCTATTGTATTTGCTGTTTTTCATGTGTTTTTGCCATGTTATAAGCTTAGAAATTCCAAAAGCTGAAATCTTTAATTAAAAATTAAGAAAATAGCTGAATGATATGGATTTAGACTTCAGCTGCATAACTGTATAATTAAAGCTGAATTTTGTTTCTACAAGTGCACAGGGAAAGAAGAGAAGGTAGTTGTACAAAGGGCAGAACTGGGTCAACAAGTAAGGAAGGATGTCAGTAGGGTACCATGGCATGAGAGGTAGAATAAATAAAATAAAATTAAGAGCTGGAAGAACTGCCTAGGATATGTGGAATCACAGAATTTCTATTGTCTGCTACCTTTGGTGGAGAAAGTCTTAGTCATACTATAACCTTTGTAAACCAGGGCTGTGTTCCCAGTATTGATTACTAGTTTTTAGGACCAACGGTGCCAGAGAATATTCCAGTTTGAGGTGTGTTCTACCTTTCTTTTTTTTTTTTTGGTTGGGCTGAGTTTCGGCATGTTCACGAGTAACTGATGTGTTAACACGCAGAGTTGCTCCCAGGTTTCTCAGATAAATCACATCCACTTCGCATGGGTGACAGAACTGATCGGTTCATGCCCAGTGAAACTTTGAATCTGGAACTGAGAAGTATCTCTAAACAAGAGGCTAGTTTGTGGAAATACACAACTGTAAACCTGCCTAAAACCCGAAATAAGCAACTGGAGTCTTGAAGGACGGCTTACAAAAGCAGTAAAAAAGAAAAAGCCTGCTTAGAAAACCAGGAATGTAAGGGGAAAGGTGAAGGAGCAGGTATTGGAGAACAACCTCTTTCTGTGCGGGAAAAGAAACATCAGTTTCAGTCCACTGCTACACCGAACATTAATCTGGTTTTAATAAAAGCAAGTAAGTATTGTTGGCTATTATTGTAATGTCTGGGAACGCTGTTAATGCTCTTTGAAACCCTGTTAAAAAGGTGCCTGTACCCATGGCTTCCCCACGTACTGGGCCATCTGTGCAGCAGAAGGATGGGTTGCAAAATGTTTTCCTTAGCCTGCTGAACTTCTGTCAGTCTAGATTTCACTCCCTGTGCTTGCCTTTCACCTTCAGGGCCTCCCCTTGGGGAGAGTCTGCTTTGGAGCCTGAACTCACTGACAAGGGAATTTGCTCAGCAGAACCGTGCCTTAGGTGTCAGCTGCTGCACTGTCATGGCCAGGCCTCTGCTTTGGAGCCTTCCAAGGTGTCCAGATTGATTCCTTCTTTTCACCCTGGCCCTAATTGCATTTCCTCCTTATGCACAAGATGGTCAAGATATTATTTATGAACTGAAAAAAACCCTCAGCGTTGTTTTATTTCCTTGCCTGTACAAATGTGTCTTTGGTTGGACTCTTATTTCCTCTACTTGACTAGTTAGCAAACAACTCCTTTGCTCTGCGAAGGTTCAAACCCGCTCCTGCTGCTTTGATTCATTAGCACACGTTAGTGTGAAGCATCTCTTACGCTGGCCCTTGTTTGCCGTATCAGTCAGCGCTCTAGCAAACCTACTGGAGCTGGAGACCAGGCCTGACAGTTATTATCCCCTTTGGGGTGATAATGGGTTTGGCGTGGCAGGGGTGGAGGGCTCGGTCTCCTTGCTGCAGCAATTATTCTTTCTGATTTTCGGTCGAAGAGACTCTTGAAGATGCTTAATTTTAATTTTCTCAAGCACAGTTGGCCATCCCAAGAGTTACAGAGCGCTGTTCTGTACGTACATTTTTATACACTTGTAAATGAATATTCACACAGCAGTTGCTCTGAGAAAATACCACACAATATTTGGTTGAAAGATAACCTCATTAAACTGGCCGAATCCGTGTGTAATTTCTTATTCTTTGCCTTTTCAAATCCTTAACCAAACCAAGCAACTCAAAACTTAAGGGATTCACAAGTGTATCCTGGACAGGCAGAACTAATAAAGTTTGTTTTTCTGTAGTTTTTTTCTTCTTGCTGCATTCTCCGTTGTCCAATGGAGAAGGAAATGTAATCAAAATTCTGTTCTCCGTGTCAGGGGGTTTTCTAATACGTCTTCCAGTGCAGTCGAAAACAACTTTTTTTTTTTCCAAAAGGTTACTCGCAAGGGTTGTTGTGCTCTGTTGGATTTAAAATTATTATTTTTTATAAACTCTAGCTTTCTGTTTCAATTAATTGAAAATTTTCTGAAAGAAGGAAGGCAGACAGCATGCAAATTTAACATCCTCAGCAAGTAAAAATTCCACCAGCCAACCCAAAAAAAGGTCCCAAACTTCTCCAGAAGTAGCCAAATGTAACTGGTATTATTTTCTCAAGACATAACATCTAGTAGCATAGAATCTGGAATGCTGCAATCATCTATATTTCTTTAGCTTTCTTTATTTTATTTCTATAGCTTTTTTATTTTTAGAACTGTACTAAGAAAATTTCAACATGTGTCACCTGCTGTTCCGTGTCTTAAATTGTGCATATTGCTTTTGACTGATCATAGATGCAAATAATTTTAATATTGAAATACTCGGCAATCAAACGAGTTGGCCGATTATTTGGATGCTTTCCGAAGGGAAAATGGGGGACAGATGTGGGCTGCCCCCTTCGATTGTCCTTCCCTTGTAGCACCAGAGCCACTCTCAGGGAATGAGTGTCAGAGGATGTGTTGCCATAGGAGCAACTACTGTGATGGAAAATAGTTAGAAAAATACAGCTCTTAATGAAAAACTGGATGATAACTCACATCCCAGGTAGCATTGATGACTACCAGTCTGCAGCCTCCTTGTCCCGAGGTTCTGATGATGTGGAGCCTGCACCTTGCTCTTGATTTGTAAGAGAAAATTTCCTTTTATTTCTAGAAACCCGTTCTGTTTAGATGGGGAGTTTTGTAAAAGTGATTTTTGGCGATTTCTTAGTTTTTAGGTTATTGGTTTGGTTTTGTAGCAGAAGCAGTGTGAATTTGAACCACAGGTGTTCTTTAGGCTGGATTTGAAAAAAAGATTTTTAAATGAGTTGAGAATTAGAAACTGTAGCCTGGATGTGTTTTCAAGACAGATAAGTTGACTTGAAGTGGGGTTCTTGACACTACATGACTCTTTTTTTACTGTGACATGCACGACCATTTTTAAAACAGTTTATTTCACTGAATTTTGATCACCTGCACACGGATTTAAATTGCATCCTTTTTGTGTAACTGGAAACATGATCTTTGCTGCAATTTAATGAGTTAAAGCAGAAGCTTTTTGGGGGAGAAGCATGTCTTAATTAAAAATTAATGAAAACTTTTATTATTGGAGATAGTAACTTTGGAGGGTATGTATGTGACAAAGGTAAGTTTTGCTTGTGAGAACACCTAATTAATTTGCTAAGTCTATGGAAAAGGAAATTTGAGTGCCTGGGAATTCTGAATTTTTTCCTTACGTTGAAAATTTTTGGTAACATCTGCTTTAAAAAAAAAAAAAATGAATGCAAGAGTAACAAGAAGAGATTTATGCTGCATTCTCTTGTGTGTACATGTATTGTGCTCTTGCTGTCTCATGGAACGCCGTCAGGAATTCTGCTCTGCAGTGTTTCTCGGAATGTGAATGCAGCAGTTTTCATTAGGCTCTGACGTGCCCTGGGAGGCTCTCCCAGACAGAAGAGATTGGATTGGTGTGTCCCCCCTTAGCTGTCTTTTCAAAGTGCTGTTCCATTTTATGCTCTTGCATGTCCGAGTCAGCGTTTTGATAAGTCTGCTCAATTTGGGGGCTTTGTTGGTTTTGTTTTCCTCTCCTGTTTTGTGTTCAAACTTCAGCCTTGAGGACATTATGGACTTAGCTGGATGTTTTTGAGAATTGAAAGGCGTATCTGTAAAGCGTTCGTGTTCCACAAAGCAGTTGCAAAACTTCCCTGCGTCAGTAATTCCAACGCTCAGCACCTGGAGCTGTCAGATCCCAGAAAAGACAGTGTCCGTGTTGAACATCGCTCCTTCTGAAGGTGGAGGGTCTCTCATATGGTGGGTTTAGGGGCAGTGCAAGGAGGAAAGCTTCCCTTTCTGGGCCATCTCAGACTTCTCTGCTTTGGTGGTGTTTGGAACATACACAGTCTTTCCCTCTATCACTTTATGATAGATTTCTGCCTAAACAGCTGTTGTAAATGTCATCTACTGTAAACCTTTATTCATACTTTAACTAAAATTGATACTTGTTGTACATCAGTAATACTAACTCAGAATTTCTCAATCTCTCGCTTCCTCTTGCTTACACATTTTTCTCTTATATTTTTTCCCTCTTTTTTTTGCTCTAAGGAGAAGCTTGACTTTTTACTTGATCATCTAAGCATTCAGCAGCCAGAAGTCAGAGAAAGACTTTTAGCACTGATTCTCATAGTTTTCTCTTCCAGCATTACAATGAGAATCAGTATATCTCATGTCTTTGGCTTGAACTCCTCCTCTCAGTGGTTTAGCACTTCATTCCTGACCCAGCAAAGTATGCAAGAATATATTTAACTTCCAGCACGAAATCCATTCCCTTGCTTGTTTTTCCTAGGCTGCTCATCTTGTCAAAGTTAACCATGGTTTTAAATATTTCGGTCTGCAAAGAAAGTGCTTAGACAAAGGAATAAGTCTTGAATCTGGTGTGCCCTGAAAGCAGAAGAGTAGACCTGTTTTCTGGAGTCTTTACAATCATAGATACCGTGTCTGACTCCTACAGAACTCGCCCATCCACAGTCTTCTCATGTGAAGATCAGCAAAAGAAAAAAAATCTTAATTCAATAGCATTTCATAAATAAAAACAAACCAGGAGGGAATCCACCAGGGAAAGTAGAGTGTAAATCACCACAGTCAACTGTATTTTGGTGTTTAATAACACTGAATAAAATAAGCCGACGTGAGACAGTAGAATAAGGCAAGTATGGTCCATGGGTTTGCATGCAGAGATTATGAAGCAAGAAGGAAATTATTAGGCATAGAAATTTTCTTTCAGCCCGAGTGTGCACACCTTGAAAAAGACAAGAAATTCAATTAATCAGTCTGTTTACTCAAAGAAAGGAAAAGCTGTCTTTTTGCTGTGGAAAAAAGAAGTATTTAGAGATGTTTTAGATAGAATTTTTATTTTTCAGAGAACTAATGTGATCCAGTTGCTGGGGAAAAAAAATCAGGATAAAAGCAGGCAATTCTGATTGGGAATCTTTTGTTTGTGATTTTTATCTTTTTGTTTGTTTTAATTGACACTAATTACCTTATTATAAAACTTTATGTGACAACATGGTGTAAAATATCTTTTTTTCTGGCACAGATTGCCCAGAGAAGTTGCCCCATCCCTGGAAGTGTTCCCAGCCAGGCTGGACAGGGCTCTGGGCAACCCGGTCTAGTGGAAGGTGTCCCTGCCTGTGGCAGGGGGTTGGAACCAGATGATCTTTAATAAGGTCCATTCCAACCCAAACCATTCTATGATTCTAGGATCTTCATACCTTAAAAAAAATAAAATTGGAGCATCTTTCTGAAAGCTGTGCTGTGATTCAAACAGAAGGTACAGACTTGATGGAGGAAATGAAATCATTCTGAGGAAGACATCCATGGTCAAGTCTGTGTAGAAGGCCAGAGCAGGGACCAGAAAGGACCACTATGATCCTCTAAATCCTAAACTTACTGTTTAGTGAGGAAAATCAGATGTTTCTGAACTTTTTCTCAAGAAGAAAGCATTTGTCTCTCAAATTTACCTGATCTAGTTACTGCAGTTTATAGCCTTTGCCGTATGGACATGATGTCTTCTTGTAGGTTGAACTAACACTTCAACAAGAGTCAGAGTCTCATCCTTGCTTCAGCCTTTTCTGCTGAAAGCAGTGAGCTACCCTTCACAAATCTCTGTGTAACTTTTAGTTTGCCTTGTCCATAAAAACAACATCTCCCCAAATTAGCATTTAACAGATGATTAAAACTTGATCTTAGTCATATGAGCAGAGGTGGATTCATTTATACAGGTGCTGTGGGCTTGTATTTGCCTCTGATTTTTAATGGCTATAGATTTCTCTCTTGTATCATGCCATCACTACATTTCTGTATAGGTGCATATTTAGTTTGCAAAGGCCCACACTTAGAGGTAATTCCAAAGGAGAAATCCGAGTGGTATGCAGTGTATGTGGATACTGTTTTCATAAAGAAAATCCAGAGTGCCCGAGGTGATGATACAACTGGAATTGTTTGTTGTAAGGAAGTTAACCTAAGCATGTGCAGCGTTTGGAAAAGGTGATTGAAAAGGAAAATTGAAATTTCAAAGTCTTGAATGTAAATAGTGAACACAGCTGCCATATGGTGTAAACCAGTGCATTATTTCATACAGGCTTCATTTATGTGAGTAAATAATTGTTATCATTGTCTCATGAAGACCTTTAATTCCTGCATTTGGGAGTTTGTGAGAGCAGAAGTAATTGTATCATAATATGAATAATTTATATTTGTCTTAGCTAGCTGACCTAGTCCTGTGTGGAATATCATAGAGAAAATGAGGAGAATTTGTGGGATTAGTAAGGAGGAGAGGTGGGAATGACAGAAGTGACAACTAATCCATATGAGACAAAACTCTTTCTGATAGTTGAAAGTTCTTTGTTTTCAGCAAGTACCTTCTGGTCTCTTGAGAACATTGTCCTGTGTGAGGGACTGTGGTTCTTTGCTTGGTTTGGAACACGTCCATCATCTCTGCAAAGGCACAGCTGGGCCACCACTGGCTGCATTCAATAGATAAAAAGGAAAACCATATTGCAAAGTGTTAAAACAATTATTATATAGGGTGATTTCTTCAACAGATGGGCAGAAGAGGGATTTATAGAAGATAATGATAGTTAGATTTAAAGTAGACCTTTTAGAGGATGAGTAGTATTTTTCAAAGTCTGATCAGGCTGGCAGAAGATACGGGTTTTGACAAACTCAATGAAAATAATGGAGTACTGTCCAAGTGTGTTACATGTAAATTGAAATACGTGAGTATTTCTGGTCCCCATGTGTTTTTAGTCAGTTCTTAGTTTAATGAAATACGTTTATTTAAATGCTTCTGTGTCAGATTTAAATGTGCTACTGGGGATCCTGGAGAAAGAGCCAAATGCCTGGAATCTACTCAGCCTATGGAATTGCTTGTGCAAAGTTTCTTGTTGCTGGTTTATCAGTAGGTATTTATTTTAACTGAATAGTATTGAAAATTAAGAGAGACAGAGTTTTGGGGTTTCTTTTTTTTCAGTGCATGAAAAATGCCTTCTTAACTAGATTGTTTTTCCAGTTTTTTGCTTTTATGAGAAGTTACAATATTGAATTCACCTTATTGTAAAGCTTGGCTGGTTCCTGAGCACGTGGCCTCATGTGGCTCTTGTGCCGTAGTTTTCCGAGCTCTGTATTGAGAGGGCATAGGAAATGAGACAGCAGAGTATTGATGATCGTACCTTCAAACATACAGTTAGAGCCAGGTGGAGCCTTAGTTCAGATAAATAAGTTACTAGGGGTAAAATCAACATTGTGTGCATTAGAAGGAATCCTGCATCCTAAATCCAGTGGTTTTGAAGAAAGGCTCTCAGAAGGCTCTGAGCTTGTTGAAGTGTACTTTAGCTTATATGTGCAAGGCAAACAAGTGATTTTATGTTCTGCTACTCTTTTTCTATAATTGAAAACCTTAAAAAAAGCTTTAACAAGGGATGTTTTAAAGAACTAATCAGTTGAGAGTGTAATGTATCTTTGAGTAATCCTATGGAAATGTGCACCTTCTAAAACAGTGTTGCTCCTGTATAGCCAGTTTTAACTTTATGAATCCCAATGTAACTAATTAAAAAGGAAATGTTTTTAGGAACAATGTGTGAACTCGCAGAATAATTGGGTTGTAATTCAATCTGTCGGCTCTGGTGCCATTCATAAACTCAGGGTTTATGAAGGCCTCAGAAATCTCAGTTTGAATTACGGCTTTATTCTGTACATAACCTGGAACAATGTATATCTTTGCATTTCATTTGTGAGACTGGGAATGTTTTATAATCCCAAAAATATTACTTAAATGTATACTTACTGTAAAATTGCAATTTTGCATTTGGAGAAAAAGAACTATATTGCATTGCAATTCACAATTTTTTATTTAGACTTTACATCAGCTACGTTAGAGCTTTAACTGTGTTTATATGCATAAACTGCTTACTTTATATTGTGGTGTGTGTATGTGAAAGATTTTCTTAAATACCTCTATTTCAGGTAAAACAAATGACTGTCTAGGATGTTTACATTTTGTTTAATGCTTACTGTGGTTTGCTATTGAAATAGAATTTTACTAGTTGCCAGAGTATTACCTCTCAACCTTATTTATCCAATTTTCTTAGCACAATAAAGTCAGTTATGAGAGCTCAAAAATTAGTATATGTATATATATGCTGTATTTATTTTATTTTTGGGCTTACATTCTCTCAAGGCTGTTCTTAAATATTCTCTGTCCTCAGGCTGCTGAGTCAAACCATGAAGGAACATTTGGTAAGAGTGGCTAATGAAGCAGAATTTATCTTGAGCAGACAGAGAGCAGAGGATATTAACCGCCATGCTGAATTTGAGGTAAGACATTACATCTTTAAAAAGAAAAAAAACAAACACATAACAAGCCCACTGTGAGAATTCCAGGGTGTGATATGGGTTTTCCAGGCACAGGAGGTTCTTCTCTGGAAAGTGCTTTGCAGTCGCTGGATGATTTGCTAAGTTTGCCACTAACTTGGATGGAAAAATAGGCTGAGCAGAGCAGCTCAGAACTTGTTGAAATAGTTTGTAGGGGAAATAATTTTATCATACCAATGCTGCTCTTTTCCATTTAGCAAATATCACTGTGTGTGTTAAAGCTGCTCAGCATCGCAGTCGAGATACAGCTGAAAAAATTCCACGTTCCTGAAGATAGATGGTAACAGCCTGTGAAGTGCAAAATGAGAAATTACTTTTTTTCCTTCTGTATCCTTCGCTATTTAACTTAATCCCTCTCTGAAACCATTCTCCTTATGTTTTACATGCCTCTGTGTGCGTTTTTTTTTGTATTTTCACCCCACTTAAGGCATTTTAAAGTGAAATAATGGTCTTTGTTTTTTTAATAAACTTGTATTGCTTGTAATAAAAATGCAAGCCTTTTTTCTGGATCACTTGGGTCGTACCTCCAATTTTGGATCTCGATTACATGTCCTTTCTCTGTCCTTTAATTATTGGCCTAAATGAAAATAAAGCTAAATCTCACTAAATTTGCTAATATTCTGCCTAAAAGGTACTTAGTCTTTCTTCTGACATGTGATACTACTGTGGTTTTGTTTTTAAAATGAAGCATTAAGAGATTGAAGGCACATTTGTGCTTAACGTATTTCTAAACTGTTTTTCTCTTAAATCTTTTACTTGAAAAAATACTCCCCAAAGATGAAAGCATATTTGTCTTAGACAGTGCTTATGTTCTAAAGGTCATCTGCGTTGGCCCCGGGATTCAAGCTGTGCCTTGTTTAATAACATATCTGCACTTCATCTCGAGCTAGTTACCCCCTCCTGCAAACAGAGATGTTGTAAGATATCTACAGTACCATTTTGCAGTGGTGAAATAGCAGGCATGTTTCATTTATTACATCAAGGGGTTGGCGACAGTCCTGTGGAGATGAAAAGTGCATCTTTTTACTTCGTTGCCCGACAGTCATTGGAGTGGGACATGCTTGACATCTTTTGCTCTGGATTTATGCAGAAGCTCCATGCGTGAGATGGCATTATTGATTAGATGAACAGCCCACTTTGTTTCCTCAGACGCAAACTATTTGCGTGTATGAAGAAAACATGTGAGAAGTAAAGGGTTCTGTCATGTAAATACAGGCTATCAATGAGTGCAGTTGTTCAGTGACAACTTCACTGTTAGCCCTGTTTCAGTCTCAAGACACCTTTTATGGTGTCTGGAAGAAATTTAAGCTGAGCATCAACTTACATTTTTAATATAGCTCTGAGTTCTGCTGTGACAACTCTCTAGGGGGAGGGATGGCTAATACTTTCAGCCTGATGCTGTTTTGAGTCTGTGCTGTCTCAGTAGGCTGGCTCAAGAGGTTTAACTCATCAGGTGGAATTTAAGTGAAAACTAGTGTACTAAAATAGCAGCAGGCTGTTTATCCAGTTTAGTTTTGTTACTGTGTTGGAAAAACTTTGATCCTGCGTGACTTCCACAGGTGTGAAAACTGAGGATGTACAGCTTGGATTCTACCAAATGCTTAAAGAACAAACCTGGTGTCTCATGAAGTTAGGGCTACTGACGTCTGGCAGACTTCAGTGAGTGTTGTGTTTCTTTGTGGAAGGGGGAACAATTAGTCACGTCCATCTGAGTGTGCAGGTACCACATTGACAGTGAGAAATTCTGGTGTACCGTGTTCCATCCATCCGTGGCACCGTCTGCGTTTCCCACGGCCTGTTAAGCGTGCTTGACTTGATTCAGCCCGATGGTACTTTCTAGCCATGGTGTCTCTTGTGGCCTTTCAAAGTGGTGCTCCAGGCTGTAGAAAAGTTGGCATTTTTCTGTCATGCCACTGGAGTAGAGCAGAGCCATTCCATCACTTGGCAGAAGAGGATCTGTGGAGCGTTGGGCTGCCAACATGCTGTGCGTGCAATTGTTGGGTAAGTTCCCACTGTAGGGAAGGGTGTCGACATCGATGCCCCTGGTTTGGTCTTGGCACTCATGTCAGGGGACACTGACAGGGATGTGACAGGTAGGACTCGCAAATAAGAGCAAAAGGTCTTTCCAGAGACTTGATCGGACCTTTGATCTGGTTTATTTCTCCACGCTGAGGAGCTGCGAGGAAGCAGAGTAGCAGATGATAAGCCCTAAGCTACAGATTGTTTTGGCTAGCCCGACTGGTGTGATTTGGTGGCTGCATGCACTTTTTCCTGGATTTGTTGCTTCCTCTTCCATCTGTTCTCGGAAAATGAGTTGGAATGGAGATGGTATTCTCCCAGTCATGAAGGAGACTCTCCACGGTCAGTCCACTGAATGAAATAGCCTGTCTTCCATGGCATATGTCCAGAAAAGAGCAGTCGTGAAAGGAAGCAGATAGGCTGTACTTTCATAAATTCTGTCTTATCATGCAGAGGTATGAAGCTCAGAGGCTTCCCTAACCAGAGGTCATGTCTTTAATAGTGTTGTGATTTTTATGCTGGGAGCTGGAGAAAGTGAGCAGACGCTGGGTATAACAAAAAGATTAAACAATTTCTTGGAAAATAGTGTCATCTTATAGCATGAAGCCCTGAAGAATGGCATACGTAAATGTGGGTTTGATCACATTTGAAAACATTTTGTGATTCTGGTAATTGCCAGTTGCAAAGCTGCAAGTTGATGTGGATTTGGGGGATTTTTTAAGTGGTTGGGATAAGCATGTGTGGTTTCAGATCAGAAGAAAATGTTGCCACGTGAGCTGTGCGGAGAAAGGAGATGGAGCTGGTTGAGTGAGGGATAAAGACCCAGAGACAGATGAGAAATGAGGAAAGGACTATTATCCATTTTTCGTTTTTATTCAGACTTGCAGGTCTGGTGTTTGATATCACCTATGATAACACTGAGTCAGCAAAATTCCAACTTCCAGTTTTCTTTTTCAAGATCTGTAGTGTGTGTACTGCTGCCTGGTTTTAATTCTCCATTCCTAAAAGTCATGACAAAGATGAGCCTTGCAATACGCGTGTCAGATTTTGGACAGGTTTGCACCGTGGTGCAAGGGCACGTTTAAAGTAAAAGGCAAATTATCTTGTCATCGTTTAAAACTGATGTCTGGTATTTGGGGCATGTGGAGGTAGGAGGAAGCAATGGGAAATTTAGACAAGCTTCTTAACCATGTTCTGGAGTTAAATATTGCTGTATAGTATTTGATTACTAATTATAAATGGGGGAAGGATGGCCACTGTATGAGGACAGAAAGACCTTCAAGAATAGGTCATATAGGAAAGGCTCTGCTGTGCTGAACACTGCAGGTGAGAAATGTGATGCAAGAAATCCTTTGTCAGGTGACATTTTAAGAGTTGCACAGGGTCCAGAAGGAAAGATACCACACCTGTTTGGGTCTTAATTCATTGCAAGTGCGGGACAGATGTTTTCCTGCCAGAAATGGATTGAGAAATGTCCACCTATCAATTCTTTCATAGCCAGGAGGAGACAAAGAAGCAACAGCAAATGCAGCACCGTGTAAAATTTGCTGCCTAAGGTCTGATTGGGCTTTGCTATGTCTCTGTGTGGTGGGACCCTGTGTGGGTCAGAACATTGAGAGGAACCTTTTCCATAAAGTAGGATGACCAAAAGCCCAGGAAGAGTCTCCAAAGCAAGGATAGTTTTAGGTGGGGTTTTTTTGGCACATTATTCCAGTTAGTACTATAACTTTAGATGTGCAGTAAACCCTGAGTTGCCTGAGTGAGATAAATTTAAACTAAAAGGATTTGAAAAGAAATCTTTTCTGTCCTCCTTGTAACTTCTCTTTCAGAAACTTCAAATGTCTTGAGCAGCAGCAAAACCCATGGACTGCTTTTGTGTCTGATAGCAGGAAGGGCATTTGTTATGGGCTTGGCTATTTTCCTGTTTCCTCTTTTCCATCACGAGTGTCTTGTCTCCATTTGCATTGCAAACCCTTCTTTTGCAGTCCTGCACTCCAGAAGCTTCTTCAAACTGGAGGTGCTCAGCTTCCTTCATGGGAAGCTCAGCAGCCTGAACAAAGACAAAAAAAGGCACTTGGATGCCAGGGCACTTGTTTTTTTACTAGGAAATAGCATAAGTAATGTAGCAATTTGTAAGCAACCCAGTTCTAAGCTGGTATTGTAAAAAAACCTGAAAAAAATTGCTTTGGAGGCGAAGGGTTGGTTGTGAGAGGTTTTTCTATGGCTGAATACAAAGGCCACCTTTTTATTTTAATTTTTTTTCCTGATCTTTTCTTCACCTATGTTTTCACTGCTGCCTCTGTAGGTAGTTACATCTCTGAAAGCACAAGGAGACCTGAGACCTGCTTACCCATTTTACAGTGTGATTGAGCCTCAAAGAAGCCTGAGGAAGCAATATTCCACCCATTTCTCTAGTGAAGTGGCAATGAAACACACACTTTTACAGTGAGTGTGGAAATGTGAGCCTTCCTAACATAACTTATAACCCTTATAACCTTAAATTTTGGCCGTTGTCCCTGGGATTTATATGCATGTGTCTTTTAGGCATTTTTCAAATTCTCACCCTGAGTGGTAAAGGTGAAGAGGAACCTCTTTATGCCTGAATTCCAACAACTATAGTTTCATGCTACCACCCAGATTGTTTTCTAGGAATGACCTTGAAAAATGTGGTGATTCTCACCGTGTCTTAGATTATGTGTGCAGGCTGCTGTGGAGCCAGGCCTATGGGAATAATTGGATTTGGCGTGAGGAGGGGGTGGGACTTTTGTGCTCTAATTGACTTTATTTTATAATTTATGACAGGAGCGCCCATTGCCTTGGATATGCCTCCTGTCTTATATAAATCTCTTCATGTATTTGTGGGTGAATATACATATTTATAGGATTCTAAATAAGTAAACCTGCAAGGGTGTTAGACCTGACTGTTAAAGCATCGGTGTTTTGTCTTTCTAGTGAAGGTTTGGTTTGCTGTTGGATGGCACTGCTGGATTTTGTCAAGAATCTGTGATACTGCATCTCAGTGCTTGTGTAAAGTATTTTTTGATGAATGTTCCAGCAGAATGTTTTGGGTTTTTTTTCACCTGGAAGATTCACGTGAAGAAATAGGAAAGTAGGGAAACTATTCATGGTGGTGCATGTTGTGGTGTTTGTAGAGGAGCAGTGGAGAGTACAACACAATAGTTTTCAGAAAACCTAATATAATGGATTCTTCATTCTGAGGAAAACAGATCCTTTGGTAGTTTTTTCAGTAAAATGTAACTGCTGCTGTAATTTACAAACTAAACTGCCTCCTCAAAGTGTCATTTTTTTTTTAAAGAAAAAAAAAGGTGTAGTGTCATTCCCTTGGATTTTTGGTCTTATTTGTTTCAAATTCACATAATCTGTAGAAATACGAAGCACTGGCATTCTTGTTATTGGCTGTTTCTGTTGATTAAGTGAGAATTTCACATGACTTTCCCTTTGCATTTGTTATAAATCACGCCAGGCAGCTAACTTCTCTGCATGATTTCTCCTCAATAATTAAATCTAGCATTTCCAGCTGCTGTAAAATTTGTTGCCCTTTTGTGTTCGGTTCTGTTTTGTCATGCGGAAGACTTGGACTTCCTCACAGTTTTAATTCTTACTCGGTGTCAATTTATAGGCTGTGGTAATAAAGGGGATGTTTTACTTCACGGCTCGTGCTGAGAAACGAATCTTAAAACTGGTAGTGCCTTGACAGAGGGAAGATGCAAGGCTAGTCAAGAGTTCAGTGGTGACTTGGATGTAGCTATTTGCTTTTTGTTTCCTTGGCAGAAAACAAAATTCACTGCTTCCCTTGATGGATAATCTTCTGTATTCTGCATCTTTCCCCCTTTGGTGTACTGAGCATTAAAGGTTAGAATATGTTATTTGTGTCACAGGAAGTAGCGAAAAAGTCCTGCGAATCAATTGTGGCAGAATACCCATAAGTCAAAGGGAATGTTTGAGAGTCCTTGAAAGAACTATGAAAAGGTGTTTGGTGCCTTTGTAGTTTCCATAAATGATTGTTACTTCTATATGTAATAAAGTGTTACTAGGAGAAAGAAAGTTTTAATCCTTGAGTTCCTTCTCTTCATCGTTTTCCAGTGTTTTTTAACGAAAGCTGCTTTGTTGTACAACCTGTGCATCAAAAAAATCTTTGTGTCTCTTTACATCCCTTTCTGTGAAGTGTTATTAATGGCAGTGTCCTTATTTCTGAGAACAAAAGGTTTTGTGATGCTTTCAGTGGTTATTCTCCCTAAGAGACTGGGTCGGCAGCAATGGTTCTTCACAGAACATACGGAGGTATTGCATAGTGTGAGTTGTAGGTGCCGTGTAGGAATGGAACCAAATGTGTAGAAATGTAACGGGACAACACAAAGGAAGTTAAATGTACCCTCACAGTAAAATAAGGCTTTACACATTTTGCTATAAAGCAGTTTAGCTCTTTGAAATTTAATTTTTTAAATAAATGCTGCCGGTTGCATTGGGCCCCTTATGTGTTATAGCACCATCTGTCTGTCGGTAGAAAGAAGAAAAAAAATTGACTTTCATTCCTAAGCACATTTTTGAGGTATTAAAAGTGCTTCACGGAGAACTGAGAATAGAAGAATATTTTTTTTTTTCCCATTGGAGGATGACCCTATTTTTTTCTGCTGCAACAAGTCGGCAAGCCCCAAACTAGGAGATTAAGTTTCTCATATTCCTGAGGTGGCAATTTTTAGGATTGTCTCATGTGAACCAAAGGATACTGAAATGAGGAGTTCATTTTTTTGTTTGAACAGTGTAATATTTTCCCTATGCTCTGGCAAGTGTTGGGATACAGTGTTGCCTAATTATGAAAAGAGGAGTGAAAAATTGTGGTTTCTCCTTCACTGCGCGTTAATAAGCAAGGGGAGGAAAAGGAATGAAAAATCGCACTGGAATGCCGAGGCATCTCCTTTTATTATAGCCCAGTTTTAAATCGAAATACATTACAGAAATATGTCCAAGAGTTATCCTTTCTCTGGAGAAGAGAAGCTCCAGAGTGACCTTATTGTGGTCTTTCAGTACCCGAAGGGGACTGCAGGAGAGCTGGAGAAGATGTTTTTCCACAGGCATCTAGTGCTAGGACAAGGGGTGATGGCTTCACACTGAAGAGTGTAGGTTTAGGTTAGATATTTACTTTGATTAATTACTACTTATAAATGATTTACTTGGTGATGAGGCCCTGGCTCAGGTTGCCCAGAGAAGTTGTGGGTGCCCCATCCTGGGAAGTGTTCCCAGCCAGGTTGGATGGGGCTTTGAGCAACCTGGTGTAGTGAAAGGTGTCCCTGCCCATGGCAGGGGGGTTGGAACGAGATGGTCTTTGAGGTCCTTTCCAACTCAAACCGTTCTGTGATTCTATGATATGATAGTATTGTTTCTTGGAAGAAAATTCATTTTAGAACTACTCTTTCCAATGAAACAGTGAGGGATGTTATCTTCATTACCGTTTTTTGGATAATATTTTTTAGCAATCATGAGACAAACTGTGTGAAGGATTAAACCTAATAAGTATCAATGTATTGTTGAGCTGTTCAAATCATATTGAATGTGGAAACTGAATATATTCCTAATTGTAGCTGTCTCATATTAAATAATTCTTGTTTTTCTTTTGCTTGCAAAGTTTATTGTGTTATAATGAATGCTTAGTATTTAGCAGTATCTTGGTGAGATTCTTCCACATTTCATGATCTATAAGATGTTTTATTTACATACTAAGTTTAATTTGAAAAAATATCCAAGAGTATCATTATTTGAGTCTTTTCTGCAGTGTTTTACAGCATGTGAGATTTCAACTTTTTATGGTCTTTTTTACTCCTTTTACATATTTAACGCATCTACTTTTTTTCTCTTCCTGTGAATGATAAACTTGCCTTTGTTTTAAAGTTTTTTTTAATCCCCTCTTGTAAGTACTGTTACAGATGAGTATTTTCACTAGAAAGTATCAGTAAGTTTAATTTACTCTCCATAGCTCTGGAAGTCTTAGCAAACCAGGCTGTGGAATTCTTGTTATTTTACGATTTGTAGATCCTCAAAACCTAAAAAAAAATTTAAAAATTAAAAAAAAAATCTCTGCCAGAAGGAGCCTAAGACCCAATTCCTGTAACCAGTTATGTTTTCTAATTTTGCCCTGCTCCTTTAATATGACTTCTCTTTCCAAAAGCAGTGAGGACTCTTGCCAGTGTGTTGATTCCTTTGTTTGCTTTTTGCTTTAAACACAACCATGAGTTGGCCTTTCAGAAATTTCAGACTTATTGCCATGTGGTTCCCTGGGGTCCTCCAGAGTCCGTTTGGCGTATTTCATTCTCCTGGCACTGAGGCTGTTTGAACAAGAACACCGGAGCTGTGACTCAAGATGTTCATCCCCAAGATCTTCCAGATCACCTGAGTGAATATTTTCTGGTCCTAGCACTTGGTGTCTTGTCAGCTTTCTTTTGTAACTTCTCTGCTAGCCCTTTTCTGTTGGTCTTCCAAGAGCTCTTTTTACCCTTTGATCTTCTGTTAGCGCTACAGAGACACCTTAATGGGCTTGCTGCTCCTGATTTGTTTGAAAAATAATTTATTGCTGCCTTTTATGGCTTTATGCAGTTTTCCCCCAAACTCTTTTGACCTGCTTCATTGTGCTTTTAAAACTAACATGCCATAGTTGAAATAATCTGTTGTTCTTTGGACAGACTTACTGAAGAATGCCTTCTTTCTCTACAGCTTAACCATTCTAGTTTTTTTTTGTCTTTAAAAAGCCTTCTAACAGATGGCATTTGCTTCCTTTGAAGCCCTAATATTGTATCTTTTTATACAGTTTTTGTCTTGTCTATAAAAACATTTTCCACGTTTTTTTGCATCTTTTTATACTCACAATATGAAAACCGAGCTAGCCAGCTAAGAAATTTCTTGTTCAAATTAGATGGTCCCAACTGAAATGTTGTTGTTTTCACCTAGTCATGAAAAATAAATCAGTATTGTTTACCTTGTTTATTATTCATGTATAGATTTTTGTGGTAGCTCATGCCAGGCAATGATTCTAAAATACTCCTGGCTGAAGTAATACAGTGTACACGAAGCGCAATTTTCTAGCACTAACAAAGCAAATATCCTCTTGTGCTTGCTTGGAGATTTTCTTCCAAAATTTCCATCCAAAGATAACTTGCATTGCTGACATGCCTTTATAACAAGAGCGTTAGGAATTGGAGAGAAAGCACTGGTGACAGTACATCTGTCTCCTAGGCACGCTACTGTAAGTTGATTCGATCTAAATGAGAAAGACATATTAAAATAATTCTGATATTGGTGCTGACAAGGTCAGAACATCTTCAGGGTCTGTATACCCAAAGATGTTTTTTCTCAGTATTTCAACTAGTAAGTTGGCCTTAAATATTCTGGTCAGTTGTAAACTCTGACTTATTTTTGCTTGTACTTAGCATAATCTTATTTGTTATTATGTGTTTATTAACTTTGGCCTTCACGTGGTCTTTTTTTTTTTTAGCATGGTGGAAAACTACCCTCTTTTTTTTTAATTCTCTCTTTAGCACATCTCGCTTTGGTTCGATAAACTGAGTTTCATTCTTGTAGGTTTTTTCTTCTGAGGTGGTGTCTTCATGCTCTAGATCATCTTAGTAGCTCTGCTCTGTGTCTGTTCTTGAAAGATTGATTCCTACTATGACATGGAGGAGCAAGACCCCTTCACAGTGAGTCCACTGTCTAGCCTGTTATCCTGTCCTAAACTGTGGATACCTAAGGAAGTTTATTAAAGGGACAAACATAGTTAACACTCTCCCAGAAATACACTCCCACTCCTCTGCAGTTTGAAGTGATTTCTGATTCTTTCTTTCGGTCAAGGAATTGGTTAGCCCTTCAGGGATTATCGTCCCCCATTAGCCTTGTGAAACTTTGAGTGCACACAGACTTTTTCTAAGAGTCACAGTGAGTTAAATGCAAATTGTACTGGGTCCTTAATACCACAGGATTTTTCAGAATTCTCCTATTTCTCCTTAGTTGTCTCTTTTTTTTTCTTCCACACTAAAAAAATCCTACTGTTCCATAGTTATTTCTTCTATGGCAGTGATTCCAATTCCAAATCCTTCCAAAATTCTTCTCGGTTCTATCATACTGTCATATCTTTCCTGATGGAAGACCTAAACCTGCAGCCAACATTCCAGACATGAACACACCAAGAATTTATAAATACGCAGTACTTGTGTTGTTCTCTTCCCAGTGTTTCCTCTTTGTGCTTGTTGATTATCCTGTTCTGAGCTGGTGACTTCGTAGGACTCTGCCATTGATAATGCCATCTCATTATGGGAAAAAGGAGTGAAGTTAAAGGTGAACTGTACAGCTGAGTATCAGCAGGGATCTTTGCTAATTCATTATTCACTCATTCTTCAGACTGTTTTTTATATACATGTTGAACAGCCCCAAACAATCACAAGCTGACAAGAATTGTATGGTTTATGTTAGTTTGACCAGGCCCTTATCTAGTATTTTCTCCTCTCTCCTTCTGGAATTAGCTCATCTGGTTCTTGTTATTTACCCTTATTTTGGCTGCTTTTTGCTTTGCTTTTCTGGTGTTGGTCTAGATAAGTCATAATATCTTCCTAAAGTGGGACTTCTTAAATCAAAGTGGTTTACTTACGTGAGTGGAAAATGTGCTTACTGATGTTTCAAGAGCTTTGATGAAATAAAAAGTTAGAGTTTACTTTTGTTGTCACTATTTGTACAGTCAATATTTCCATTTAAGGTGAAAATGTAAATATCAAAACCATGCTGAAAAAAATGTCAATTACAGCATGAGATGATAGTTTAGTTTCTGTGCATGCAGAAACTTGAAACTGCTCTAATGCTTTTTTTTGTTTCTGCTGAAAGAGAACGGTGAATCAAAGAGCTTAAAATAGCATCAATTTTCAGATAAAATGTTTTCAGCCAGTCTTTATAATTCCAGAATTAGCAGAAACATATATGTCTTTAGATTCTTCCATCAAGGCACGGGGAAGGGAATTATTTAAAAGATAAAAATAAATTTGTTTGCTTTCTGTCAGAGTTCATATCTACAGGCAACCTTGATAGAAGACCAGAATGATTTAGACAAGTTTGCTTTGGAGATTCATAACATATGCTTGCTGGACAGAATTGAGTTATCTCTGCTCTGGAGAGTAAGTTATTGTAGCAGGAGCTGACAGAGATGAAGATAACTGAGGGAAATTCAATTACCTTTTAGTGTTTTCCTTCTAATAGGATTCTTAATGTGAAAAAGATCCTTAGATGATGCGCCTGTGTTGCTTTGTGAGATCTGCTTTGATACCTGCATCCAGAATAAAGTGAACTCTTCTTTTCAGGCCTTCATTAAGGATGAAATATGCATCTTGATTGCTAAATGGGTGTTAGCTTTTGATTCAACGTATTGTCATTTGTAGTCCGGATGTATTTGACACTCTTTTGGCTGTAGTTTTGAATATTCTTTTAGTATTCTCTTAAATACAATTTCATTTTCAAAAGGATTGTTTTTATTTAAAACGCCTTTTTAATAACAGGAATTGCAGAAGGAGGTCAGAAAACTGTCAAATAATTCCCTGCATTCTAGTGCTGTCTCTGCATGTTTCTTTTCTCTTTTGACTTTTCCTGGCAAAAGCACCCAAGTTGCAAATATTGCTTTTGACTGCCCTGGGTTCAGGCTATTGGGTCAAAACCCATCCCACTCAGCTGTATGTGATTTCATGTGAAACCCCTGAAGTTACTGGGGTAGACTGGTGCATATCATGTACCATCAGGATGTTATTATTTGTGTTATTTGTAAAAATTCTGATCTTTTCTGAGGTGACTGGTGGTTGAAATGAAAATTTGGAAAGGACTTCAGGAAGGCAGCTCACTCTGTAGCTGTGTGTACGAAAACAAGCCACGGACAAGTTCGTGTGCCCGCAATACGCTTTCATTTAGTGACCCATCAAACTACGGCCTATAGCTGAATGTAGGTTTGGGTATATCCTCCAAAAGATTTTATTTTTAAAACTCTGATCCTTACCAGCTTTGCAGTGTGAAGTCTGCTTTTCATCTGGATGATTTCTCCAAGCACTTGCACACTGATCATTCTATAAAGGAAAGGGAAAACAATTATCCTCGTGTTAGCTGTATTTGTAACCCCAAAACAGGTTTGGATGTGCCTGAAAGACATAGCATACCTGACCCTATGGAAGCCACGTATTGAAGGTCAAGTCCATATTTTGAGGAGCTAATTGTCTTGACCTGTGGCTTCTTGATTATGTAAACTGTTGTTCCCCATGTCATTCTCTTGTTTGGACTCAAATCGTAGTGTGAATAGTCTCATCTTGTAGTTAATGGGGTCTCCTGATCGGGGCATGGCAAAGTTGATAGCTGCAGGTTTGTTTTTTGGTGTTCATGAAGGTGATTGAGGAAAATCGACTTTGGGGCAAAATGTATCTTAAGGTACTGAGGTGTTTAGGAAGTATTTGAAGATGTTTGTCGGTGGAGCCTGAAAGCATCTAGGGTTAAGGTTTTTATTGATACCTGTATTTCTGACCTAGTATTTTTCTCTTTCATTTATTGGCATATTATTGAGGAGGAAGCCGTACAAAATGTTGCATCTAGTGTGACAGTTTATCCTGAATTACTTCTCATTCCATTGAAAGCTTCAGCTGTTCGTTGGGAATGTTCTGTTCTGAACACAAAATGTAGTGACTGTGCTAAAATAAATCGTGCATGAGTGATGGTTGAAAAGAGACAGTAATTGTTAAAATAAACATGTTACAATTAAATCTGTAAAATTTTCTTTATCTTGTAGTAGTTGGGGCTTGAAGTCTGTCCGGGATCCAGGGAGAGAAATGGTGGAAAACTGTAAAGCCACATCCAGCCGAGGGTGACGTTCCTAATCTTTTATAAAGGTAGCCTTTTATTTTGGAGACGACCTATCCAGCTTTCCAGGAAAGGGAACAAGACTGCATTAATCAGAATTCCTAACAGGAACTGAGAGGTCCTTTCACATTGCCACTTCCATCGCACTGCTTCACAGTCCAGCTTTTTATCTTAACTTTCCTGTATTTGCTTTAAAATGGGAAACGTTGTAAAAGATTTCTTTGGAATCCGTTTCTTCCTGCTTCATCTTATTCTGTTATAAAAATGTTTACAGAATGAGTCCACCTACTGATTGTTCTCTTTGACCTAAAGAGAAAACTGAACCAATTCCTTTGAGATGGTCTTAGGTCATGAAAAGGAAGATCTGTCAGGCATTAAAGTTGCTCTTCAGGTAATCAGAGGAAGCTGCCAAGTGACTTAGAGACCTCTGGCTTTCACTGTTAACTGAAGTCCAACTGGAAGTGGCAGAGTCGGTCCTTAATCAGAAAACCAAATTGTCCTCACTGTTCTGTTTCACGCAAGAAGATAAGTTTCCTGTTACTTTTCTCACCACTCTTCCCTCCCACCCGTTTCCCATTCACAATTCATCTTCAAAGATTTCTGGCCATCTTAAAAGATTTAGATGTCTCCTGAAAGCAGGGCTTGGAAGGTGATGATAGCGACTATGATGATGAGCAGTGCAAGTGCTTTGGTCATTGTTCCATGTTTTCTTCCTTTGTCTCCTAGTGCAAAGATGCTGGGCTCTGTTTTTATCAAAAATTTGTTGGAAAAAATGCTAAGTAGTAATGCCAGGGTAATGGCCTGAAGGATTTTGAGATGTTTGTGCTCCTTCAGTCCTTCTCCCTGTCTGTCTTTGCAGAAACTTGAGATTTAAATCTTCTAGGACTATCCCGAGTTGTCTGTTGCTCTTAGAACAGTTTGAAATTCTATCTTTCCTGAGTGATGTTAATTCTTGCCTTGGAAATATATAAGGGAGGTGACAGACAAAGCAGGCAAAAAGCTCAGTTATTGGATGGATCGCTCTATTATATGTATGGCAGTTGTGAAACAAAGGTGGTGATGGCTTGGGATCAGAGACATAAAAGCCTCTGTCAGTGTGCCATGAGGGCTGGCAGTGCCCTGAAGTCGGGGGCAGGACCTCTCCAAGCATCTCCAACTTGACACCCACCATGGGAAGAGCAGGGCAGGGCTGGGGGAAGGTGTCCAGGGCTAGCACAGATGCCCCAACAATAAGAGCCATGGGGTCAGAGCGAGCCTGAGGCTGGGAAGCCCACCTTGTCCCATGGCTGGGGGCCTGGGAATCATCAGGGAGCCCACGGCAAGGTGGTGGGTATAGGTGGGATTGGGCACGTGGGCCCTGGGGTCTCTCCACTCCCACCAGCAGGACAGGATCATCCTCAGCTGTGCTGGCCCTCGGCCCCAGGGGCACCTTATGCCATCTCTGCATTGTGATTCCATCAGTCCCAACACGTGAAACATTTACAGAAGGACAAAAAATCAGATATTCTGAGTTCTAAAACGTTGTCACCTGTTTTTTCCTACGCTGCCTGTTAGAAGCCCCAAACATGTCATTTCGAAGCAGCCGTTGATAGCCTCGAAGCCGGCATCACCCATCCTGGCGCTGCACCAACACTGTTCCTGCAAAGCAATTTCATATGGTCGGCATGAGAGGAGGGAGGAATGTTTCTTGGGTTATTTTTGAGTCGCAGTTGTTTGAAGCTGTTCAGAAATTTGGGGTATTCGGAGGAGACAGGAGTAGGTTTTTGGCTGGAGCGTAACTGAAGCTGTTCGAGCGCGTGAGAAATGTTGGCACATGGCTCTTGGGTATGTCCAATAGCCGTCACTTACATGTGTTTTATATAATGCTTCATGTAATTTCAGTAGTTCCTTTCCTTTTTGTGCACGCTTGGTGGAAGCTGGTGATTTTGATTAGTCGCTGTTCTTTCTTTGAGTGCCTGTAATGTTAACGAGTGAACTGTAATTCATACCAAATCTCACAGTTGTGTCTTAAAAATCCACTGAATTTGTCGCTTTTTTTCTTTTTAACCTGTGTGGCTGTTGTGCTCTAAACAGAACAAGCTCCGAGCGTTGAATTTATTATTTTACACTGAATTAAAGTCAATTAGTGAAATACGGTTCAGCAGGACTTGTGCGTTTGTAGTGTGTAATCTGCTTTGTGCCGATACACCAGCATCCATGAGTTCAGCTGGTTGGTAGCAAATGCTGATAACTCTTGTCGAGGGGAACTGTGAAATCACCCTCAGACCGTTTAAAAACAACAAACCTCAAACAACCAGACAGAAAAACCTTGCGTGCTGAACTGAAACGAAGCCAGAGTCAAAGCTCAAGAACATCAGAGCCTTGTGATAGGGCATTTCACAAAGTTCTGGAAAGGAGAAATAAACTCATGAAGGGGATCTTACCTGTTCCTCTTATGTAAAGATAAATGAATAAGTTTAGGGAGTATTATCTCTTTTTTTTTTTTTTCCCCTAATGAAATTTGGCAACATAAAAACGATGCCAGTAGAAACTGCTTGGTGCTACACAGCTCTTAATTTCCCCGAGGGAACATCTCTGGTAGTTGCATCATCTGTCTCTTGCCTCATTGTGGTTTTTTCATTTACACCAAAAGAGCAAGAAAAATAAAAAATTTAAAGCAATTTTTATGAAGCATTTTTAGTCTTTGTTCCGTATTGCTCAGTATAAGGATCTAGAGTTTTATGAATGAGTGTTTTTAAATTAAAGCAGAGACTGTTGTCTTCTAATGCTTTGAATAATCAGAATATTTCAAATGCTGCCTTTTTATGGATAATAAAATCACACAACTTTAAAAAGAAATTAAATTGTACTCCCCCAACAGCTTTTAGAACCAAATGCCAACCTTTCAAGGCTGGTAGAACTTTTTCTGAATGAAAAATGTCAATTAAAACCAAAACCTATTTGTACACATCTCATGCTGTTCTGAAATTCCAGAACTGTGTTACCTTAATGCATCAGAACCAGTCACAAAGGGAAAAAAATCTCATACACTAGCTGGAATGAAACACAAAACACAGACTACTGAAAAAAAAAGGGAGAGGGAAGAAAATAAAGTTAGAATAGTTTGCCTTTCATAGTTTGAGGCAGTAGGAATTCTGACAGAAGGCTTTAAGATAAGGCAGAGGTTAAGCTAAAGCTGGGATTGTGACTGCTTAACATGTTTCCAAAGTAAGAGGCTAGGAACGATTGTAAAGAACAACTTCTGTAAAACCCCGTATAAACCATATTTTATAAACCCTTCCCATCTGCCTCTGGCTTTTTTTTTCTTTCCCTCAATTTTTGCCATTTCATCATCATCTTAATCGAAATATCCCGTTTTTTAAAACACTTAGTCCTGCAAAGAATAAGCCTCTCAAAATCTTAGTTTGCCGTAAGGTAAAGAGCAAGTTTGGAATGTGAATTAGAGACTTGTGAATTGCAGCATTGAACGTGCTATTTTTGAATAGACTTTTGAATAAAATTCCATGTAATCCTTCTTTTCACAGATTCTCTCCTAGTAATTTGAAATGTCTCTCGACCAAAAAAACCCAAACCAAACGCCACCCTTAGGACTTGTCCTTACTAAGTAATTAAAATGTTTCTGCAGGTACAGATGAAGGGTTTTTTTCTGCGTGTGGGAAGGAAATACTTTGGCAGCAAAGGTGTTTGCCCTGTTTAGCAGCGTTGCTCAAGGATATGTGCCAGGCGAGGCGATCACTCTGCACTGTGAGGGGCTGGGAAGGTCCTGAACTGTCAGGCATCAAGTGCACTAAATGAGCTGCTGGAGCAGCCAGGATGGAAGCTGGTAAGGACAGATGAGTGACCTTCTGGGTCGTGAGTCTGTGTTCATGTGTGAATGTTTCCCAGCCGAGGTTGAACAGGAGGTGTGCCAAGTATGGCACAGAATGCTTTCAGAACTCCTCATGTTGCTGGTGCAGAATGACGGGTGCCTTGTTCCTCTGTTTACCTGAATTACCGGTACGTATCCCAGTGTGATCTTATTGTGTGCTCGTGGCATTTTCCCCTTCGTTCTTAATGCCTGGTACTAGGCCACTATAAACTGTAGGTTCCTTTCCAAACATACTTTTGTTTCTCTTATCAGAGCACAGAACAAAGTTAAAGGCAAACTACCACTTTTAAATATTTTCTTTTTATTTTTTTTTCTTCACTAAACATCATAAATGACATCTTAAAGAGCCCAGTCAAGTCTGAAACCGACTTGGTGTCCAAAGTACTGAAGCTTATTAGAGATGTGCTTGTCATTGGCACACAACTAGTCATGGCAAGATAGGAAACTATTATGCCTAAATGCTTGTTATCTCCAGTGAATGTAATTTCTCTGTTCTTTGTTCATGAATTGATGTGTTCTGATACATTCATAAACTCCTGGCTTAAACTCAGAGTTGTGTTCTGAATCCAAGACACTAAACAGGGAACGCTGAGAAGTGCCTGAGGGGAACTGTGTCGAGTATAGAAACAGAAACACAGACCCCAGGCTGCAGGGATATCTCAAGGGGCTAATCTTTCTGTCTTTTGGAAATCCGGAACTTTACATAAACTTGGAAGCTGCTTATGAAGGGGTTTTGTCTGGAAATGAATTTGCTTTGCATGTGTTTTGAAAATTTATAAGGAAATTTAGTGAGTGCGATGTAGCAGGAATATCAAACAATAAATAAAAAATCAGCAGAGGTATGTTGATTATATAGTAGTGGTACCAGTGGTGCAAGGTATTTTGTAGTAAGGTTCCAAATTATCTTTTGGTTTATCTGCTTGTCTGAACCATTCAGACTCAATTTTTCCATTCTTTGTGCTCTCAGAGGTTGAATTACTTTCATTTAGGTTTTTTTGTTTGTTTGGAAAAGAAGGCTGACAAAATATTTCCAAATTAAAACAATCACTTCCTTTTTATTTCATTGGGGGTTTCATTTTTTTCCATGATTTCAGATATTATTGTTTCCTTACTTACAGAAATGTACCTTTTGCCCCTGTTGTGAAAAATGAGTCAGAATTCATCTCATGCAAAACTTGTGAGAAATTGATTTTTAGGTAGCACCTTTAAAGGCTTCTTAATTAGTAAGTTGCGTTGCTCAGAAATACTCTCTAGTGTGTGTTACCTGCTCTTAGACACTTCCTTTAAGGTTTAGCTGTGCCATCTGAACTGCTTGTGACTTTCAATCTGTTCGGGCATCACTCCTGTGCCAAGTCTTGGTGCTGTGAGTTGTAAAAGAACTGTGCTGGCAGCAGGGTGCCTGGAAACCTGAATCCATCCTAGGGAAGCAATGATTTGGCTGCTGGGGCCAAAACTGCTCAACTGCTTTGTACCTGCCTTACGGGTAATAGAAATCCCTCCAGTGCCTCAGTGGAACGAGGCATTGGAGAGGTGCCGGTCACAGTTTGTGAATGGGGGCATTTCAGAGCTTTGGTTTGGGGGCGTTTATTGCAAATGTGCCATGTGGCTCTTGGTAGCACAAAGGCTTCCATAAGATCTTGAGAGATGCTTTGAGAGCCACAGCAAGACTTATTTGGCAAATGTTTCCTGAGCTGACAGCACCAGCACTGGGGGATGGGTGGTAAGTATGCCCCTACTTCGACTTGGTGCTCATACTGTAGAGGGAGGAAGGGTCCTGATGCTGTTGCTGCAGTAAGGTGCTAACAGCAAGAACAAAAGGTATGTATGGGCAACGTGAGAAGAGATACAGATGAAAAAGGGCAGAAAGAGAAGCTAAGGAGCACTGAAAGTAGAATTGGGACAGTTCCCTAGGCAGTCTCCACTGCACCTTTGGAGACTGAGACTAAATGCCTTATTTCTCTTCCGGTGAGAACAAGTTACTGACACATATTTACTGGTTACAGGCTAAGCAACAATCAAATCTGCTTTGCTGTCGTTGAATGAATGGAACTCTTTTAATTTGGCCCACTTCAAGACTTACAGATATATGTTTTCACCTGATTGAAAGGTATTTCCCCCCTTTTTTAAAACTTGAGTTGCATAGAAAGGACAGTATGAAAAGATAGCAAGGCCAAGTGTCCAACAGTTGTGCAATAACAGAGCAGTGCAACCTTAATTTGACCCTCACAAAGCATGTGTAGTGAATCCTTAGATTATGTAAGTATGTGTTTCGTTTTTTGGACGGAGTGGATGCTCCTTATGAAATAAGGGAGTTTGTCAGTTCCAGAAGTTGTTCATGGATTTGATTGGTTTGTTGCATTGCACTGGAAGTTCCTTAGTGAATACAGTACTAGTCTCTGTGGTGGTGTTGAAGCAGTTGAATGTCACAAGGTTGATCCGGCGTGGTTGGGGAATGGCTTAAAAGATCATCACTGGCTCCTTTGCTCAATATCTAATCGGAGAACACGGAGCCACCTGTGCAGGAGTGCTGAGCTTTACTGTTTCTGGAGCATAGGGGAATCATACTTTGATTATTTCTAGCTTGAAAAATGCCTTGTGCTGGGAAGATGCGGACCCAAAGAATGTTAACGCTTATTGCCCAAGCATGTTGCTTTTAGGATCTTAGACCATTTTAAACAAGAACAGTATGAAGGGACTGCTGACATAAACTGGATTTGCAAAAGAGAAAGGGAGGAAAGTGCCTGTTCTAGTGCATGCTCTGAATGCAAAGTGTTTGGACACTCGAAATGACTTCTTGGGTTTAAAAAGAACGTTTAGCTCTGCATATTGTTTATGCCAGTGGTGATGCTTGGAGAGTTAGATTATTGGAATAATGTAGCAAATCCCAGTTTCTAGCAAAGAGTAAGAGCTCTTCCTAGTTTGTGTTAAGATTTGTCTTTGATTGTGCTGCTGTAACACAAATAATATCAATGAGATAAGCATCAAAGAAAAAGGTTGAAAAAAAAGTCTGTGGTACTAATGGATGCTGCACAATAAATCTGATGTGATTTGTCTCTGCTCCTCACTAATTATTTATTCTGTCAGCTATGTTCTTATCCAGTTGAACTCCTGTTAGTTTGTCTCATTTACCTACTTGTCCTAAATTGGGTTCGTTTGAAAGATGCAATGTGCATAGAAGTGCTGTTGCCTCATGTTTATTTGGGTTTATTAAAGCTTCGTTCTGTGAGACTCGGAGGTAAAAAAATAAAGCTGTTGACTCAGCACAGATTAAAACCAGATGTCTCTTGAGATCCTTGCATTTCTCTCTAATCACTAACCCAAACTGATTGTGGTAGTTTTTTTTTTTCCTGGTCATGACCATAGTTTTACCAGTCTGTGTTTGGTGTGATCTAAGTCAACTGCATGGTTTTTTTTTTCCTCCTGTTGTGGTTTTAAATGCATGTTTTTGGGTTTTTTTCCCCCTCCAGGAACGTCTGGCTATAAACCTGCTTTTTTTCATCACTGCCCTCTCCCCGCATTTGTATTACAAACAGTTGATTTAGATGCAGATTCTTTTTAATCTTCAAATCAGATAAAAGGTTGGAAAAGTGGATAAATGAGGTTTGGAAAACTCTGGGTTGAAGAGATGAGAAGCCATTGCATTGTGTTCAGTCCATTAAAACAAGAAGAAATAGAAGAGATACTTTGATAAGTGTTCTGCTGGTGTTAACCTTGATGGCTATTATCGGGGGGATGATGCTCTATCTATTTCATTGGCTTAGAGCTTTTTTCATGCTGAGAGAAATCAATACTTGGAGTCGTTGGATGACAGAGGCATCACTTCAGAATTGACGGTGGCTGTCACACGTTGTCATTGGTTGACTTTTGTTCGCTGTCGAGGTTTTAAGCTTTCATTTTTCTAAGTCTTATTCAGGAGTCTTTGTAAGATTTCCCTGGGTAGCATTTTTAGTCCAGACTTTAAACCTCAGGTCAGAGGTCAAGTGCAAAGATCTGTGAAAGCGGAGGATTGAGGAGCTCCTTCATTTACTAAAATATCCTTATTTGTAGGGAATTTGCATTAGTGGCAAGACTGTGTGTTATCCTGTGGATGGCTTTTCTTCTTAAGCGATACCCTCTGAGACTGATCATTAACAAAGCCAGTAGCTTTTAGCCAAATTAGACAAAGGAACTGGCATATGTTAAAGTGTTCAGTGATCTCAGACTTGAAGAATAAGAGTAAAAAGGTGCGACATTTCTTTTAAAAACTCTACACTATTAAACTTTTTAATTGCTCGTAGAAGGTATCGCATTGTAATTTTGGGACTGCAGAGGTGCACAATGCAGATGGTGCCATGCAGAGGGAATCTTTTACTTGACATTTTTATGAAGATCAAAGATAAAATAGTTCTGAAAACACTAGATTAATCCTTCTCTTCGCTGAAATATAGACAGGCAGGATAGACCGACTCACCCTGTCAGTATTTCGCAACAGTATTTCTGCAACATTCCCTGCATACAGAATGTATTGTGTTGTCATGTCCATAACTTTCCTTTTGGATGACCTTGTGCTCCTTTAGAATTACACCTCCTTAAAAGTGAATCTTCACCTAACCTACACGATCAAATAGCCTGCAGTCTTGTCCAAGCAGGGAATGGGAGAGTGGGAAAAAAAATCCTCTTCTGCGATAATGGCAAAGACAAGGGGTTTGTTCCATGCTGGATAAGGGGGTAGAATACAAGGGTCTTTCTTCTGTTCTGTGCTGTGTCAAAGGATTGGAATGATTGGGATTTAGTGTTAAGTATTAACAGTACCACCCTGTACCCTGGTATTGCATCTTTGCAAGTGGGTCAGGTGGACCTGGCATCTGGAAAATGAAAAGATACGGAGAAATGGAGTTTTTCGAGTGCTTTTGGTGGAACCAGTCTTCTTTCACTCCTGTATTAGAAGTGTTTGAGAGAAGTGTTTGGTATATATTGAGCATAGGAACCACTGAACAATTGGGGAGTCACCTGTACGACCAAAGCTCTTGCAGAATTTTCTTAGAGTTAATATGCAGTGACAGATATTTGGCAGAACTGTGGCTTCTTTCTGTTCTCGTTTGTAAAATACGTATTGTAAAGAGCGTGCAATGGTTGAGAGTTCCTCCTGGAGCGATGTTATGATCTTATGGGATTGGTGCATATGGGAGTCTCTCAGTTTTGGTGTATAATTGCAAATTTCTATTCATACTAAGTTTCCTGAAAACTGGAGTTATATTTTCATTTTATAACAGGCTGGTTATGTTTTCATGGAAGTTGACAGGACAATAAAATACTATTTGTTTCCTTCATTTGTTTGTCAGAGCTACATTTTGAATATCTTTGTTGGGATTTAGTGAAGGATGTGTTCAAAATGACATCATAAAGAGACTTTTTTTAAAGAGGTACAAGTTCATTATATCTTTTACAAAACATTCCAGTTTGATTTCCATTTTATCATGTTTTAAGGTCAAATGTGACTTTAATGTTCCATAAAGAGACAGAGATTGATAATGGGGAAAGAATAACCCTCTAATGTGATTTATATCTATGGATTTTATGTCAGATATGAAAAGTTGCTGTTCAAATTGTAAAGGAGGATCCATTAAAGAGCACTTTAAAACATTTTACTACTTAGCTTACCTTATACACTTGTTTTTAGAATTCTGCCCTTTCAGGGAACTTAAAAATAACAGCTTATGAAACATTTACAAAGTGCTGAAAAGATCTCAGGATCATCATGAGTGCAAACTAGATAAATGTATTGGAAAAGACAGCTGTATTTAAAAAAGAGCTGGAAAAATCTTGTTTAGTGTTGGTTATGATTTAGCCATCTCGTATTTTTGTGAAGGGGGGGAGAGCAGAGTGCTTCATGTAGGAATATAAAAGCCAATTTTTGGTGTCTTGTTGACTTGGAAAGTCAGCTGCTTGTTCTTCAGTGCTGCTGGATGTCTCTGCTCGTCAGGTGAGCATTCCTGTAAAGGTGTGGGAAAATCATGAGGAAATACGTAAATATATGAAAATTGTTGAAATACCTGTTTAAAGTTGATTCATGTGTTAGTACATTTTTGTTGTCTGATGTCTATGAAAATCTACCCAACCCCAAATTTTATATTGTTTTTTTCCCCCCATTCTTCCTCTCTTTCTCTTACTTCTTATGACATAAATAATAGTCATAGCCGTCATATTTTATTTGCAGCAAGATTTTAATGCTTGTACATACATAGATATGTAGAGAAAAAACATTGCTACTGTTTCAAACACAAAAAACATTCTGATATTGTGCTGATATCTAAGCTCTAAGAAATAATTGTACTAGTGTCTGCATCAGCTGTGCTTCACAAAGAAAAAGCCATTTTTTTTGTTGTTAGGCAGACATTTGTGTCCATTCCACTAACTAGATCATAGAATAATCCAATCATTGTCAGAGACTGAAATGCTTTGTCTGGCATATGTGATCTGTGGAATTGCCAGATGAAAACTGGAATTAGAAACAGGGAGTGCTGATGTGGGGAAAAGCCTTTATTGCTGAATTTCTTGAGGGTTCTCATGTACAGCAAAATGGGGTTTGGACAAGGGGGTGACATAAATTTGGTGCCCCTTGTCTGCGTTCTGTATTAACAGGCAGATCTTCAGAAGGTCAACAAAAGACAAAACAACGTGACAATGTTGTAACAAAGAATCTTTCCTAGTTGTGAGTTCACTTTGTGGCTGTGACTTACAGTTCTTTGCTGGTATTTGCCTTGGAGTACCTATGCAAACAGGAGGTGTTTCTACAACAGGTGTAGTTACTAGCTTTCCATGCTGGCCTGCAAATGTGCCCCGCTTCAAGGAGCCATCTGTTTAAGCTCAGTTTGATCTTCAGATGTGTTTTGTCTTCTATCCGCAAATATGTGGATTCTCTCCTTAACTTTTATGGTTACTTATTTACGCAAACAGCAGCGAGCAGTTGGCTACCCAAATCTAGTGGAGAGTCGTGGCAGTGGAGTGGTCACCTAGCTGATAGTCATGGTTCTGAAAGTGGCCTCTTTGTTTTTATAAAGCTCTTCCCTCGCTTTGTTCTAGGCACAACCGCTTTTATTTTATATGTTTTATTAAGTAAGGCCACTGATGTGGCATTTGCTAAATCTCGAGTGTGTGTATGCTGCACGGTTAAAGAATTCACGGCAACCCAAGATGCTCTGCTTGGCTCTCTGGGCAGGTTTGTGCCTCAAACCTGTCATATGGGGTTAATTCTTACTTCTCGAGGGTTTTGTGCATTCAAACTTCCTTTGGTGTCATTTAAATACTTTGTTCCTTTGCCTTTTCTTTCCTTCCCAGTCACTGTGTGCCCAGTATTCTGCAGACAAGAGGGAAGAAGAAAAAATGTGCCATCATTTGATAACGGCAGCGAAGTACCGAGACCAGGTGACTGCAACGCAACTGATACAGAAAATTATCAACATCCTTACAGACAAGCATGGGGCCTGGGGAAGCTCTGCACCAAGGTAAAGCACTTTTGGGGTGCCTTAAAATATTTTTATTCAGCTGTGCTCTGTATTCTATAAAGGCAAATGGGGTTTTTCAGGTGTTGGGGTTTTTTAAAGAGAATAATATGAAAAAGGTAAAATGAATGTGTCAGTGGTTACTGTGGGTGAATGTCAAAGAAGTCACGTTTTGTTAGAGCAACAAAAGCCAGGGTGGTTCTCTTGTGGCTTTAAACTTTGCTGTAACAATGTGATAGAATTCCTTTTGAATGTTCTAGCCCTTTCATTTATTTGAAAAATAATTTTTAAAATGAAACGCTTTCTTACAACCAGCTTTCTTTGTGGTGCATTGCGATTCAAGACTGAGCCACGGTTTAGTAAATTGTTCTCTTTTCTGCCAAATTACAATCAAGCAAACATCTTTTTGTGTTGGGGGGCAATGATGAGATTTGTATTGGTGATTTCAAAGTTAAAACAGTACTGCCAAGTTAATTCAGAATTAATTAATTCCTTTTGGAATTCTCAGTATGCACTTTTATTACAGTGCTACTTGCCTAACTTCTTTTGCTGTGACTTGTTGTAAAGTTTCACTTGCAAAGCTAAAATACAAGTTCAAGTCCTTGTAGTAGATCCTTAATGAGTATTTAAGAATAACTGGAACATATTTAGGCCAGAACGGAATATGCTTGTATATTAAGATACTGTTGTTTGAATTTAATGGAGTAATAAGCATGAGAGAAATACATGAGGAGACAACAAACTATTTTCCCCAGTAATCTTTATTCATTGTTCAATGACTACTTGTTTTCTGGAAAGCACTAAGAACTATCATAATATACAGTAACTTAATGAAACTTTTATGAATAAAATTAACCGGAAGTGTTGCAATTAAGAGTCATCATATTATGGC
>VWZF01006547.1:1079392-1121142 GCA_013396755.1 Sclerurus mexicanus
CATGTGTTGGTCTAAGTCTGGTTTTTTCCCAGTGGCAAATTGTGTGTAACAGAAGTCTTTATATTGCTACCAATCAAAGTAATTATTCCTTGAGTGTAAAGAAATTTATTTTTTTTTCTTTCAAGTCGGGGCCTAAATTTAAGCTAATTAGGATTTCCAGCTAAATACTGGTTTGATAATATATGTTGTTGTTGTTTTTTCAAAAAACTTCCTTATTATGCTGAGACCTTTTGGTGAAGAGTTTCTTGCTCTTTATGGGTACAAGGAAGGAAGAAGCAGTTTGATGATGCTCCATCTCTGTCAAACTGTTGGGTGAGTTGCCTGCCTACAATGTGAGAAGGCAGGTCTTCCAATTACATAATAAGGGCTTTGGGGAATTTTCACTTGGGAGAGAGGTAGTAAGTAGTTTTTTTCATCTCAGATCAAAGAATTGAGGAAAGAATTTTCATCCTCCACAGCCCCTACCAGTACTCAGACAGAAACATGACTTGCACATGCAAACATAGACATTAAAGAGGTTTTTGTGGGAAAAGGACACAACAATGTACCTGAGTTCCGTAAGGATTGAAATCAATCCTATATGAAAACAGGCAAATGGAACTTTTTTAGTTGCCGTATACAGAGTATTTTTACCTTTGTGACTCACTTTTTTCTGGGCTTAGAGAAAAATAAGAAGTTTACTTACGTTAATTGTGCAGATATAGAAATAGTTTCTCATTCAAACTGCAAAAATTCTGCAGTAAGATGTTGAGAGAGGCAACAGAAAAATTGATGATTGTGCGTGTTGAGATTGGAATCAGATGTCCATTTAGACGTGTATGGCCAGTTAGTACAGATCTGCTGAAGTGATTGCCGTAATGTGAGGTGAGGGGCATAAATGAGAGAAATACAGGCAAAACTGAGGCCTTGGAAGCCACTGGAGGGTAAGAGAGAGCTCCAAGCCTTGCTTGAACCAGAAAAGGTTTGTCAGTCTAGCAGCAGGGACTAATCCTCAGAATGGAAAGGGCAAGGAGTGGGATCCCATTCCACCCCACAAATATGATCAAATATAGCTCTCAAACGGAATAGATCGTGCCTAGGGATGGTTTTTTGTGGTTTTTTCTCCTCCTGAATTATATTCCATGTTCTCCTAGCTATCATTGTAGAGAAGACATTAAAGCAAATAAGCCCTCCCTCCTCCAACTTTAGTATGCTTAGTATTGCTGCTGTGCTGTCAAAAAACCGTCCCTTGCTCACGCGAAGATGAATTTGCTGATTTGCTCCAACTGTAGAGGTAATTTACCACATGCTTTGCTTTCTGTGTGTAGACAGAGATAAGAGGTACAACGTAATTAAACAAAATCTTTGAAAACTATGTCCGTGCTGTATACTGTTAAAAGTGTAAACAGCAGAAATGAAGCCTGTGCTGGGGAGAAGGTGGTGAGTGTTAATTTTTTTTAATAGCTTAACAAAGATAAATCGTATTACCTTTTCTTCTTTTTGCAGTGTTCCTTTTCTGTATATCTTGAGCAGACAGTTGGTCAGTGAATGGGATTTTATCAGGAAGAGCAAGCAAAGTTTGAGGCAGGCTTTATGTATTGCCGTGTGGTCAGGCCAGGTTGTCCCTGTCAGCAACCCTGTGCCTTCATCTGCTTGGGAGTTCCACTGGGATAATTTTATTGCACCAACCTCTCTGGAGGTTGTACCAGAAATTAGGAGCTCTGTTGCTTTAACTTAAGGCAGCTCCCTAAAGAAGGCAGAACACCTCTGCAGAAGGTCACTTTTGCCCACGTAATTGCATCAACAGCCCAGGCTGTTGGCTGTGTTCGTCAAAAATGGTATTTTTTTCATCCTCTTGACTCATGTAGATCATGGGAAGCATGGAAGGCATGCAGGTTGGGCTGATCAGGAACCAGAATGATTACTTAGAAATTATACCCTACATTATTTTTTAACTTCTGCCTCAACTAGCTAAAGATTTACTTAGAAATGAACTGTAAAATAAGCGGACTTAGAAAATGAGATGACAGATTACAATAATGAAAAAATATTTCTGACTGTAAATTTTGAAGAATTTAATTTGGTTCATGTTTTCTTCAGTGCTTTGTGCAGAATTATTTCGTATAGCTGAATGTATAGGAGAGCTGGTAGNGTTCAATGCTTTGTGCAGAATTATTTCGTGATGTAGGCAAGGTAAGCACTGCAAAAAGGGTCTAAAGTGATGAATCTGAAAAAAAAAATGTTGTGTGGAACAGAAGTGAGAGGAATCATGAAAAAGTAATTTTATGATAACATTCACTTTCCAAAGGCTAAATGTTGTTGAGATTAACAAGAATAACAGTCATATGACATGTATATGAATAGCTGAATCTGAATGTATAGGAGAGCTGGTAGCACTTTGCATATGGTGTGGTACTACTTGGCTGTGTGACCTTACAAATGTTACTGACGTTGAAATTTTTGGGGTTCTGTTAAAATATAATGCACACACACACATATATATATATAAAAATCTATTTTCAGCAAGTGCATAAAAATTTAAAAATCTCATTAGGGCTGTAATCTGATGCAGGTAATTTCCATATGAAATGTGTAGAAAAAGAATCTGATATTTGAATTTTTTGCGCACTTTTATTTTAGCCTTTCTCTCCACAAACCTCGTGATTTCCTGCTCCGACGTCATATATATGAGAGTTCTTAATTTTCTCTAATTATTTTATATATATTTAAAAATGTGGGTTTTTTTGAAATTGCTAAATTAAATCAGTATTATAGTAATGCAGATTATTGTAATTCCTGCTTCTGAACTAACTAGTGGGTGTCAGGGTGCTGCAAACATAACTTGGAGATTTTATTATTGCAACTAATTATTAGGAAGCAAGAAATGACAGGAAACTTCACATTAAGTCATACTGAGGTCTACTGTTTATATTTGATGAAATTAATTTTTACTTAGAAGAGGAAACTTAAAAGTTATTTTCTGATGTCTGATCCTTCCAGGAGGTCCAGCTGATGTTTAAAAATAAATACAGAGGAATATCAGCAGCTGATTGGTTTTTTCTTAGTATTATTTAGCAGTTTATAATACCTGAAATCCCTAATCCAGTATCAGCATAAAAGAATAAGAATTCACTGTGGTCAGCACAGTGAATTACCAAAAGCAAGAGTGCAACTGTAAGAGCAAGAAAACATGAAGACCTCACACAGCTCCAGCTGTTCTTTTAGTCTCAGGTTATACCTGAACTCTAAACTCGTTTTGATTTTTGCCATACGAATGCTGAACTGTTTTGTAAGTCAATTTAGTCATATGGTGTTAGATAGTAGTGTATCTCTATCAACCAGTTTATTCCGTGGAAAGAAGTACTCTGGTTCTAACACACTAGCCAGAATCTTCATTGTTCTCCTATCTTTTGCCTGGATATTTTAACAGAATAAGTTCAAAGCACGGAGTGCAAACAGAGAATTTTTATATGGCAGTATTTTAGCATCCCTTTTCCCCGAGGAGTTGAGGCAGCTGGGGCGAGGGGAGGCGCTTGAGTTCTGTCGCTGCAGGTCAGATGTTCTGGTTCAAGTTCAGGACTAGAATCTTTAGCTGTCCTAAGATTTGCGGGGTGTATTATTTAGCTAGTAAAGACTGCTTAGCAAAATTTTGATTTATCCTAGCTGAAGTTTAAATTCAGACAGTATCTTTTTAGTGGAGAATTGGAGGTCAAAGAGAACAGAAAGGTAGCTGAGTTGGTTTTTAATATCCTTAGCGACATAGCAGTCTGTTTTCTGGTTGTGTAGGAAAGTAGCATATGCTAGAATTCAATCAATAGTCTCATCTTAACCAAAGGAGGTGATTTCCAGAGTATTCTTTCTGGATGAGGATATTCTCTTTGGGTGTTCTTAGCAGTGTGTTTGGTGCTGTCTGCCTTTTGTTTGCTATGTTACAGACATAGGAATGGTTTCACGCTAACACACATTTCCTGCTATGTGAACATAGCTGCACTTGAGGTTGTCTTTATGCTGTTTATCTGCTTAATGGATTACATTTATTTTTAAGTTAAATGGGTTTTTTTTCTGTTACAATTCAAGTCTTTAATCCACCTATTATGACAATTATGCTTAAAGATAAACCCACCTATTTTTTGCTAAAGTGGAAAGTGTGTCGCTTACTTTTCCAGCCTTGATAAGCCTGGATAGCTCTTTAGGGACTTTTTTTTTCAGGATTACTGATCAATGGGAGAGGTGGAGGCTCTGCATCATGTACAGACAACACTTTTTTGTTTGTATTTTGAAGCCAGTTCTGGTTTTTTTTCTAACTACGTGGGCATTGAAGCAAGGAGGGTATAGCGTGTTGGTTTGTTTGGCACCTCATGTGGAGCACCATGGACAGAAGGGATGAAAGGAGGGGAACCTGCTTGGAAGTGGCAAGCGAGGGGCAAACATGGATTTCTCCTGCTGTTGGAGTGCTTTTCTACAGCTCTGAAAAGATGTTACTGCAAAGCAGAAAATTAACTCTGTTTTCCTATGAAATCCTAGGCAAAACAAAGCAGTCTTTGTTCCACCTTTGTTTGGAAGTACACAGACATTTGTGACTGATGGCCCAGTTTAACCTCTCCTAAGGAAACAACAGGACATCTGTGTGACAGACATTGAGCGCTGCTTCATTTCCATCACCTTCTGCATCAGGTGTTCCCTAATGAGCTTTCTGTGGCTTCCTCACCGGTACCTTTAGGTGCTGAAGGAGCCATAAAGAGGGGCAGAAGGCAGACTTTGCGTCCGAAGTGTTGGTGTTTTTTTCAAAGTAGCAGGTATCTTGAATTTTTTTGTCAGTGTTCATTGTTTTTCTGAGTCCTGCAGCACATTTTGCTGGTGAGCAACAGCTGCACAGGTTGTACCTAGCTAGCTTTCCTTTCTTTGGCTTCTTTGTTCTTCCTTCATACTGCCCATTCGTAACCCAGAAATGTGGGCTGCAGTTGCTGTTCCTCTAAATTCCAAATTGTAGTCTCCTGAAAAAGTATGCAGCGTATCATTGAAACCAATGCGTTCCTTACTATGGCATTGTCATAGTGAATTTGTTATGGTTTCCCATTGTTATTTTCATTAATAGGAATAAATATTAGGAGGGTGCATTGTCACTTGTAACTTGTCTCTTACAACATATCTCCAACGTAAGTCTGATTTTGGTGTTCTGTTATTAGATTCTTACGAATGCACAGAGACGTGCTGGTTTATGCATGTTTCTCTTTGGATTTATTTTTAATATTAAGGACATAGATTGTACAATCGTTTCTTTTTCAGGAAGCAGTAAAATGTGAATGTAAGTAATGAACACTTAAGGATGTTATCAGGTTTTTGGGTGAAATATCAGTTTTTATATTCCTATCTTATGTTCCAGATTGATGATGAATTAAAACAATTGTTGCATAGATCAGTGTGCTGTACTTAGTAATGAAATCATTGCCAAGATTAAATGCAAAATTTATTACGGAGTTATTCAGTACATGACTTAGCCTACTGTTTTTTCAAAGTGAACTTGGGGTTATATGATATGAAATACTTTCTTGCCCTTCATGAGTATATAATCTCAAGTATTTTTGATACAGAAGGATGCTGAATACTACTTGTATTCTGATAAAATTTGTTATGGTTGGGGAAGACAGAAGTCAGTCAAACATTCTCATGATTCTTAAATCCCCAACTGTGTGTTCCTTTGCTGTTGGAGGGTTTATAGTCCAATTTGGTCCAAAAATGTTAATTTTTTTTCTTTCAAAAATAATTTCTGTTAGTATTAAAATTCCTAATGAAATCATGCAATAATTCAGATTGGAAGGGAATCTTAGGAGGTCACCTAGCTGGAACAGTATCAGCTGGGAGATCAGATGAGTTCTAAGGCTTAGCCTTTATACAGGGAGCGGATTCTACACAGCCTTTATGGGTGGCCTGACTGTTGTAATAGCTAACAAAAATTAAAGTAAAATCCAATACTGCTGCAACTTCTCTGTCTCAATTCGTGTCTATTGTTTCTCATCTTGCTGCCACAAGCCCCTCTAAAGGGCCTAACTCCATCTTCTTGATGGTATTGGCAGGTGCTGTTAGGTCCTTCTGAAACCTCCTCCTGTCCGGATCAGCAATCCCAGTTTCCTCAGCCTCTCCTGCCATGGCAAGCGCTCCGGTCCCCAACCACCTTGGGGTCCCTCTGCTGCATCATTTCAGTTTATTTATATTTTTGCTGTTTGAGGGATGCAGAGGGATCTAGAAGGAGTGCTGACTATATGGGTAGAGTTTCTCTCAGTGTTCCAGTTGTGTTCCCTGAGCGCAGCCCAGGTTGCTGTTTGTATCCTGAGGGTTCTCCAGGGCTGGTTCATCAGTGCTACTTCCCATCCAGTCATTCCCAGCCTGTGTTCTTGGGAATGGTTACTGCGTCCCAAGTGTAGGGCTTTGCATTTGCCTTTGAATGCCACAAGGTCCCCATCAGCCCCTTCCTCCATCCTACCTAAGGTCCCTTTGACCAGCAGGGCTCCCCCGGAGCAGCCCCAGTTTGGTGTCACATGCAGACTTATTGGGCTACTCATACATCGTTCTCCCAGCTAAAGGCTCTACATGTATAAATATCTGTATCTTTTTAAACTTGGAGAGCGTTTTGTGTGACGTGCAGTGTGTTCATCACAACAGGATGTAAATGATGGCTGTTAGCAAACTCTGTGATTGCTTACATCCTCTCCATGCCAGCTCTCTGCCTTCCTTCCAAGGAGAACATTATTGGATTTCTTTATGTTGGTAATAAGAGATGCAAAGCATGTAATGGCAGCTCATTCTCAGTGAGTATGTGCTTTCTAATTTGTTGATTAGGGGAGCTCTTCCAAACAAACAAAAAGCTGAAATATTATCTCAGAGCGAAACTCCCATACGTAAAAATGGTTTTCAGGAGACAGAAGGATTTATTTGTTCCATATACCTGTTTAAGAAAGCATTGCTTTTCCAGAATAAGGTCAAGATGAGTCTCTGATCGGTATCTGGGAGGAGAGGAGGAATCTATTTTCAAACTTTTTTTTAGAACTCAATTGTTTTTTTGAGAGAACAATATCTGTGGAGTATCGATCGCCTGTGTCCAGTAGTTAGTCAAAGGCTATCTCCTTTGACTAACCCCTTAGCGTGGTGTCATCCTCCTTCTTGTGATAGATTGTTACAATCTCAGCCGCTGTAATTACACACTAGCCAAGTGGGTCATTTATTTCTGTACCTTCACCATTTACCAAAAATCTCCTTTATCTTTGGGAGCCAGCTCTTCCTTTTGCAGTAAAAGCAAAATAACGGCACATAAAACATTAGAGTCTAAAACTGGGGGCTTGAAAAATAACTGTAAGACTAACTTTAAAAAACTGTTCCACCTTTTATGAACACCTAGTATACTTTTTATCTATCTTTTTTTTCCTGGTGTCCTAGAGAACAAAACACACAAAGCCAATTCATTGTTTTTCATGTGCCTGGTAAACACTATTTTTTATTTGTGAATGCTTTAGCTCTTTTTTTTTTATTATTTTATTTATTTTATCTGTTAACACTAGATGCTTTCACTTGCATGAGAACTGTCTCCCTCCCCTCCCCTGCATCAGCTCTTAATTTATGAAGTGCAAAAGCTCCTGGAAGCACTGCTGCTTTTTACTGATGACAACGAGTGAAAGTATTAGATGCATCTTTTTGAACACAACTGGCATGTAAAGAAAAGAGTGTTGTTTCAACTTACATGAAATTGTTGATGAAATTTGAAGCCTGTGATTGTATATTTGCATGTTGGGGAGGAGAGAAGCTCTGTAAGCGTTTCCATTGTATTTCCTTAGGACTGTTTTTGAGAGGCTCATCAGTGGTCCAATACTCTTAGTGTCTATTTCTATGTAGAAAGGGCATGTGTTCTTGTTAAGATGAGCATAAAGTAAAAGTATTGTGATCTTGATGACACTTTGTTGTCCCAGTATGAATGATTTCTCCTTGGGCTCGACCTTAAAGCCACATGAAAGGCAAAGGCTGGGCTGAACCCCACATGTATTCACTTTCACTGGCTCTGGATGTACATTACCTCCAGTTCTTCCTGTTGTGACCATATTTTTTAAAGTACCGTAATATAACCAAAATATTCATTAAATAGTAAAGGAATCTTGAGGGTTTTTTTTTCCCCTGTTATAACTTAACAAGTGTCATCAAAATGGAATCTGGGTTTTAAACTGAGGGGGAAACATGTATAAATTTGAGACTCTTCTATTAATATTAAACTCTCAGGACTTTATGATTGCCACTTTTTGGTTTATATTTATTGCTTTCAGTGTCCCTATATATTTTTTCAGAACATGTCAAGGTACTAAATCTTTCCAGTCTGGCATGTAAGCCAGTTTATGTATGTTTATATTTGAACCCTGTGCTGAGACAGCTTTGTGACCTACAACCTCATTCGAATCTCAAATGTATGACTTGCATCTCAAACTCCAGCATATTAGCTGGGGTTTTTTCTAAGGGGAGTTGCAAATGGATTTCAGGCACCTGAGCTTGTCCTGTAGTTCGGAGTCTTTTTAAAAAAATTAAATAATGCATTTTGGAAAAGGATTTTCTGGCTTCTTTTAAGTTACTGGTGGAACCCTTTGTCATATGCCCTCTGCAGAGCTCTGTTTTGGGATTTAGGGTGATCTACTGTATCTTTTTTGCATCTTTGCTGTATTTTTGAGCCATCCGTAGGAGAAACCAAATCTAAAACTAAAGATCTCACCTCCTATTCCCCAAATAAGAATTCAGTAGCAGCGTACATGGAAATACATGCAGATAAGTCGCAATTTATTTCAGACCTTCCTTTTGCTCTCGGCCTCCCTAGCTCTAATCCCTCCTGTTCTGCTGTGTGTCCCCCAGAAGGTACTCTGTGTGCTCCAGGTTGTCTAAGAGCCTTCTTTAAAGGAAAACAACAGTAATTTTAAGAGTGTGTTGGGGGGGCTACATGTATGAAAATATGCTAATCATGACAGGTGTGACTGCTTGCTTTATTCCACACCCCTAATGCGTAGACTGTTTGAGCATATAAATATGATCTGAGGTGTTAAAAGGAAAACGGGCTGTCATCAAAGAACAAAGAGATGTTGCTGCACGAGTGTTTGTTCTCTTCTGAAACTCATCCTCAATAGTTCTCTTGAAAGTTTTCACCTAAATGCTTACGGAAGAACTTTTTTCATCCACGGGAGTGTTTCCAAAATCCTACTTGTCGTAGTAATCCAGTAACCAATGCTGCAGAAATAGAGGTGGGGTGACGTGTAGAGCAGGAATAGGAGAAAGAGGGGTCCCATTCAGAAAGTTCCCAAGAGACAGTTCTTCCTAATAAATCAAGATTAAAGTAATATCATATGTTTTTTAAGGAAATTTGATTTATCCAGGGTTTTTTAAGGCAGTTCAGTGATGTTGTAAAAGTCCTCGGTTTTCAGTGATGGTATTCTGGTTTCCACTTTTCACGTTTAATCACTTAGTGTTTGCTCTGGATTTAAAGTAAGAGAGTTACAGAGGTGCTAATTTAGAATGTAGGTTTCTAAATGTCAACCCATCTTTGATTCTCGTGGAGACACTGAAAACATACTTTATTCAAGGAGAACAGAGTACTTATTCCAAAACGCTCCCCAGAAGATGTTTAACTGGTTGGCTAAAACCAGATTTTTATTTTTTTTTAATTGTTATTATTATTTTTTGGTAGCATAGACACCGCACATGTATTTATGGTCTAAATACGAATTTCTTCTTTAGACTTTGTTATAGTGTTTAGTGTATTCTGATAACCTTGCAATAGGATAACGCTGACAACTACCATCTCTTATAGGAGTCTTTAATAGAGCTTAATGAGAGTTTTGAGGTTTTTTGCAATATCAAATCAGCATGGTGCATTTTTAAGTTGTTTCAAGTTACACCGTGTGCAATATTCCTTTATTTATTGTGTCTGTAGTCAGAATGCACACTCTGCATGTGCATTACAGTGCAATAATTAGCATATAATTTTCAACGTTTCAATGAACTTTTGTCATAAAATTTAAGGAGATTTTAATTGCTAGTAATCAGGATTGCATGTTAATAGGCTGTAGATAATTAGGAAACCATTTGCATTTCTCTTCTGACAAATTCTCTTAGTGTTTAGACCCTCACTTAATACATAACTGTATCTCAAGAGGGTTGAATCGTCCTACTTAGGCATAGCAATAATAGATACACTTCTTTTTTTCTCAAGCTATTCTTTCAGTTTTAATTATTTGGAAAGGATTATATCTTTGATAGGTCAGATTTACTGATACTGGATATACAGTATATTCCCTCTGAGTTCTAACTCAGTGGTTGCAATAATAGTAACATTGATTGTAAATTTGCATTTCTCTGTGGTAATGAAAATCTTTCTATTTCAGTTGCTCCAAATGTTGGGAGAAATATTTAGCAAATTAGTATCTGCCCAGGAAAATGATACTCCTGACACATTTGTGGATACAGTGCTGGAGACCTCGCCTGTCCACACCTTCTTTCATGTTTAGGAGACACAAAAGAAATACTTCTTTGTCTTCCATGTCTGAAACATGTGAAATAGCAGAAGTAGTCTCTAATATCGTCACTGCTTGATTTGTTAAAGTGTTTTAGATAAAGATGTATTGGTAGAAGTTGTGCAAAGAGTACAGATATAAAATTGAAATAATTAAGGCAGCTGTTTGTTTGGTGTAAGGCAAAAAAAATATAAAATTCTCCTTTAAAGTTTATCTTGTCACCACTGAACTGACTTTGTTTCCAGATTTTCTTTTGTTCCCCTTTATTTGTCCATTCAGGTCAGGGCAAGAGGTGGTTCTTTGTCTTAAAACATTTCCAGTGTGGCATTTATTCTGATCTATTTCATGCCATTCTCTACTTAGCATAAAGCCCTAGGAAATGTGATATTACTTAGAGTAAGTCAATATGGTAGCGCTGCAAGGTGTTGAGTGTATTTTATGGAGAAATTGGAATCCACATAAATGCATTACAGTTATACTATTTGGTTACTTCAAAGCGCTATTTTAGCAATAAGGAGTTTATTCCAAAAGACAATCGTCTGGTCATTGATATCATCACGCTCCTGGAAGATCAACCACAAGCGTCAGTGGATGTAGCGAAGACGTTGCTCCAGATTGTAGTTTCTCTAGAAAAGCACAAATTGAGTGTCCTCAGCCAGAAGAGCAGAAGCGGCGACAGCTTTAAAAGTGTGGGTTTTACCCACGTTGCTTGTAAAGGATTGTTCCTTTGGATTTTGAAATAGCTTTTTAATTTATTTTTTTTCAACCAACATGTACTGGTTTAGACAGAATTTTTTTATCATAATTTTGTTTTCATAGGAAATGTTAGTTTTTTTTTAAAAAAGTCTGGTTCTGTTTCAGAAATTTCTGGAATTTTGGAAATAAAATAAAAAGTCGTTTGGTTTCTGCCAATTTTAAGTAATGAGTGGTTGTAAAAGATAATTCTTTCCAGTGTTCCGGTTACAGTCCCCTGGGGTGACAATGAGCAAAATATGAAGATCATCAATTTTGGATCCCAAACATCTTGCAAATGAAGTTTAAATAGATCAGACAATAATTGAGACCCACTTGTGTGCACAGTTCACGCAGCTGTGTTATAGGTACGTTTGTAGAGTATTAACTCTTTTTTCTCCCTCTCCTTTGGTGAATTGTTCTTGCTAGTTTACAAAAGCCTGAAAAACAGTCATGCTTGGAGATGAATTGCTCAGGAAAATTATTTCTGTGTTTTGTGTTGGTCTTGAAATGAACGTATAAAGATGACTTGAAAGTAAATAAATCAGATTTTTAAAAATGTTTTGCAGTAATAATCAAAGCATGTGTCTTATACCCGTTGTTAATTCGAGCTTTTTATTAAAAGTGTTTGAGCCTTGTCAGTATTCTTTTGAACTCATCACAAATTGACCTGAAAGCTTATATTTCTGGCAAATCTCAAATATTCTCTGCCCCCCTTGCCCTGAGGGTTTTTTTATTACTTGTGAACGGTGCGGTAGAAGGGCAGGATTTACACTTAATTTCTCTTCTCCAGATCTGTGTATTCCGTATATATTAGGAGGGTGTAGCGTGACTACTGCAATGTTTTGCCAAACTATTAAATAATAGCCTCAGAAACGCTGCCCATATATAACCCCTTACCTATAGGCCTCGCCTGTCATGCAGTGCCCATTAAGAGGGCTGAGCCAGTGATTAGAGGAGAGATAATTGAGCCTCTCCAGTCTGCGCTGATGGCAGCTGTTGCTGATGTTCTTGTCCTTTGCCCATCGTACCTTTCCCCTGCCGGAGTGGAGGTGGTCTGCTGCATGCCGAGCAGATGTTTCTCCTTTGCGTAGTTATCTTTTGAGTGCCTTTATGCGCAAAAATCAGATTGCACTGCTACTGTCACTTTTATCTGATGAGAGGAAATCCCAGACGAATGAAGCTGGTTTTCTTTTCAGGCAGCTAAGCAATGTTGCTCAGGGGCATGTTCTCTTTCCTTGCTTCTGTTGCTGCTCACTGTAAACGTTTTCTTTCTGGCATGTTTCTTCTTTAATCCCTCTTTCCCTCTTTGACCCATATCCTTAATCCCATTGGGTTTCTTTTGAACTTGGCTGTTTCTTAGTCTTCTGATACATCTGTCTGCTGTAACTATGAATCGTTTGCCAACACCACATTTTCATCGTATTCCCCGAATGTCTTTTTCCTCCCACAGTTCGTATTAGAGTAGTTGAAGAGGTACAGGGAAACTTTCTGGGACTGGTCATTCTTCAACTATGTGAGACTGTGTCATTCTTTAATTCATTTCTTCTTTTACTTCTTATCTGCTCCTATTTTTAGTGTTCTCTTTCCTTTTTTATTTGTTCAACTTTCTTGTGCAATTTATCATTATTCTCTCAACAGGTAGAAAATGTAATGGGAGTATCTGAGATGATATAGATAATATAGGTTCTGCATGTTAAATTCACCAAATACACTAATTTAATATGTCCACTTTCTATATGTCTGAAATTATTTATTTCTCTATTGTAGTATAATAAAAAAGACTTCTTTCTTCCCTGATTTTTCCTGGTAAGCTCTTATAAAAGTAGCAGTTTACCGCATCTTGTAAAATTATTCTATGCAAATAGCCATCATTTCTTCTTTCTGATACCTCCTATTTATGTATGTATTGCATATGTGTAATTAGAGGAGGGGAACTTTGGGGAAAAAATGCAAGTGTGATATTTTTGAGACATCTTTGTGATGTAGGATTTTGCTCACTGGAGTCATTTTCAGCTGCCTTTGGACACTGGGTGTCTTCAAAGGTAATTGCAAACACAGTCCAGTGCTCCAGACTGTAGAGACTAGTCTATTTGAAGAACAGCTGAAAGTAGGCATGTGGCTGTTACTGAATTATTTTACCCTGGGTACTTTCTTCTTGGCAGAATAGGTGTAAAACGTGGAAACCAGAAACTGTCGGTGTCTGAACTTGTGTTTTCCTGTCTTGGTAATGCAGCAATTCAGCATCCGAAGAAGTGGTGGTCAGTGATAACGAATTACGTGGCTGGGAGCTGCCCTACTGTGTCGTTATACAGTTATTATATACTGTATTCTGTGTTTCGGGGAGATACACGTTGATTTAGATCTCAGGGCTGGCCTTTCATCCCTCCCTCTCTATGGATTGCTAAGCCAAGTTTAGTTGTGATCTCTGCGTGCTCAGTCCTAGTGTTGATTCGGAGTTGAGTAGTGGAGTAGTTTGATACTTTTGTCTGCTTCATTTGAGTTCTAATGCCAAGTCTTTCAGTTTGAGAACTTTATTTATTATTCATACGTGAAATAAAATATGTGCTTCTGGTAGCAGTCTGGATGGCTCTAAAGGATGCTGCTATTCATCGGTACAGTATATCTATGAATAACAGCTACATGTTTATATTAATAAGATAAATTACTGCTGAGGAATAGCACATGCAAACAAGCTGTCAGCATTATATTCTATTAAATTCTGACAGATGACTCTCTAGTTACCTACACATGTGAAGGACTGGCCAAACCATGACCAGACAATCAGTAAGAGTTTGAGTTTGCGTAGAGTTTTTTCCCAAACGCATTTTTGCCTTCCATTTCCACCTTTTAACATGCAAATGTTTGAGCGTACTCCATATATTTCCTTCTTAATTAATTTGAGGATGAAATACTAGTTCAAGTGCCAGTGGTCTTCTGCTTGCATGTCTTCAACTAACCAGCAGTCAGGAAGAAAACCCCCGAGAGTTTAAAACAGTCGAAGTTTTTTGTATTCACAGAACTCACCATTTTAATTGACTTTATCTTGCTTTTTTATTCTTCATTACCCAGGTAGCTAATCTTGCTAAAATTATGCTGAATTTTTAGCAGTAGGAAGACATGAATGTTATAATGCTGAGGACAAAGCTAAGAGTGGTCAGAAATTGAGATTAGCAGTAAAATTTTGCAAAAAAATTCAGAAGTACCATTGGCTTTAGGTGACCTTTATGCTGGCTTCCTTTTTTTCCCCCTCACTTGTTTATTTATTTGCCATGAAAACGCATTGCAGAATGTTTTAGTGAGCCTATTTTTACATAGGAAATATTATAATGATGTTATTTTGTGACTAAACTTGTCAGCAAAACTTTGTGGAAGAAAAAAAGCTACAAGCAGTAGCACTGCTTGAGGTATTTTTTAATAATCTGGAACTTGGTATTTTGAAAGATCAACAATGTTAGATGGTTGGGGATAGTAATCCTGAAAGAACAACATGTATTACTTACGTTCCACTGTTTTAAATAGTGACGGTGTCAGGAAGGGTTTCTCGAAATGAATGAAGTTTATACAGGACATGCCATCTCTAGTATGACTGAGTAAACATTGATTGTAACCTTTATTCCTGAAAGGCGGTAATCTCAGCCTAATGCCGCTCTTAACTCTGGACTTTCAAACTGATTTGCCTGATCTGATAAATTATGCAGGCTTTTATTTTGACCTTGTAACCTTGTAGAGTTTACTCAAACTGCCTCCACAGTATTTGCCACATTAGCAGTATAATGGCTGTAACTAGTTCTTGTACTACAGTTCATTCTGCAGCGAAAGGTAAACACTGGGCCATGGAAATTTATTGATTCAATTACGTGATATACACACAGTACCATTTGAGGAGTGTTTTCGGGATTAAGTCATTACATGTCTTCTGTTTGGTCAAAAATCTGAAATATATAAACAAGGAAGCAAGCGAGCACTGGGAAATATAAACTGCTATTTTTACTGTATGTAGAATGTGCTGTTGGACATCAATCTAAAAGTTGTTTAGGTTGAAGAACAAGCCAGACCTTGAATTCTCACGCATTTCTCCCTGACCAAGGTAACTTTTGCCCTCAGTTCGTCCTGTAAGTATGTTCTAATTTACTATGTAAATTATTTTTGTGGGGTTTTTTTTGTGTGTAAGAGTCTAGGCTTTGCAGCTTTTCTGTTTGAACAGAACTGAATGACAGTAGAAGTTTTTCTTCCTTAAACAGTAGAAGGCAAGGCCTTCAGAAAGGGAAAAAAATTAGTGAATTGGCTGGAGCATATTGTCATTACGTGACGTCATTGATTTGTTTCGTACTGTGTGGCCACTTTTGGTTCAGATAACCATGCTTTTAAATCTAGCATGCTTTTATCTTGCTTTGGAGTATCTTGATGCCTGATCTGCTCAAGCTGAGAAGCAGGGATATTTTGATACAACTTAAAGACAAAACACAAAAATAGTTATCTTTAATTTGTCCCTTATTGTACTGACCTTGAGTTTATAATATAGGCAAGATAAGTTCTGCACAACTTTTATTGACTGAACTATGCAATGGCACAATAGTATTAAATGGATGTATAATTATGAGGTATTTAATATATTAAATTATTTAAGAGGGCACTAAAGATGCTAGTGAAAAGAAATTGCTAAGAAACAAAACCCGTAGCTCAGAAATAAAGCTGTTTTCCTTATTTTTATTTCTGTTTTCTTTTGCACTCCTTATTTTGTTTTAGTTTGGGGTTTTTTTCCCAGGTGCATGTGTTAGAAAATGATTCATATCTCTGTCTTTGAAGGAATATTTGCATTTGTTCTAGCTAATGCAAACAGGATGGTTTCTTGGAATTGCATGTGAGAAATGGAGGGAATATACCCAATTTGTTAATGCTTTATGCATTGGAGATACACTTATGCCTTGGGAGAAGGAAGGCAAAGAAAGGTGTTCTGTTTCTTCCACAGCAGTTGAATTAAAATATAATTACAGTACATAATGCATTTCTCACTCTTTGGTCTGTTCTCTGACCCTGCTTTTTAGCACCGAAGAGAGTTTGCTGTTTTTCTTCCCTTGGCTTTGTTCTTTGGGTGTTGCTGGTCAAGGTAAATGATGTTGCCAGGGATTCAACTGCAGCTCTGGCAGAATGGCTGAAGTTGCTTTATGAAGAAGCATGATAGCCATAACTAATTAGAACACTAATATTTCAGGGGTAATTAGGAAACTGGAGAGGGGAAAATGACTGGTGGGTGGAAATTTTGGTGTCTGATTAGCACATATATTGGCTTCAAATGACCTAGTAAAACACAAACAGAAAAGTAATCAATGGCAACATAAATACCATGTTGCTGCACTGCATTTCCTCTACTATTCAACTTCACAGTGCAGTGTTGGATTTTTGGAAAGAAAAGACAAAGGAAAGAGGGAAGAAGTGTGTTAAAAGCATTCCCTTTGTGGTGGGAAGGGACATAAAGATGGCCAGAAGGACTCTTGACTGGGAGGAGAATGGGGGGCATGAAATGGGGGTGAAAAGAACAGAGGGCTCTAAAAACCAAGAGCTGCAGCTGATGAAAACAATGGCTTCATAAAGAGGTGAGGTGAAGGATACCTGTATCCCAGAAATGCTGAAAGGACTGCCACCGAGGGAAGGGGAGGAAGGAAAACTGCCTATATTTGGCTGTATAACATTTTATTATTAAAATTGTTCCAGTTGTGCAGATATAAAATCTGTTAGGACGGAATTTCTGAGTGATTTTCAGGTGGGCTCAAAAAAGATGTTGGCCTGGTAAGGTGTGTGGTAGATGGGTCACGGCAGTTCAGCTGCAGTTCTGAAATTCCAGGTGTCACACAGAGAATTGCGCCCTGGGTTGACCCTTCGGAAGAAAATCGCTGTGCAAATTTGTTTCAAAAAATGCGATGCGCAAAATCAGGATGGCTGCAGGCAACTGCTCCCTGAAACAGGCAGCAGGTATTCCGCGACAAAATCCAGCCAGCCAGAAGCTTGTCTTCTTTCATAAAGCTGATTTTTTTGGGGGATGATTTCTACAAAATCTGAGTTTCCTATGATTTTTCAGATCATAGCTAATTTCCATCATTTTCCACCTTTGCTGTTTCCTGCCCTTGCTTCTTTCCTGTCTCTCTAGTGGGAGGAGGAGGACAGGTAGACGGATGCATCTACTCCTCACCCCAGTGATCTCTGTTAACAGAGTTGTTAAAGTTAAAAGGTCAAGAGCTCCAAAGCTTGCTGAAGGTCAGAACTTGCATTACTTATTCAACCCTGTATGTATTATGAAGCAGTTTTTATTTGGAGGATCTCACACTGTTGCTTTCAGCAGACCATTGTGTCACTTACTTGTTTCCATTTTACAGATGGCAAACTGAGGCACAGAGGAGATTAAAGTTGTAAGTGTCCTCTGCTGGGTTTTCAAGTTCTCTGGCCATAGTACTCCTTTTTTCAAGAGTAAAACCTTTATTGACTTCCACTGTTGCTGTGGATGCTTGATGGTTCGGTTTGGAGTCCAGGGTTTCATACTTGGTACTGAGAAGATGAGAAATACAGTAGCAGTGGCCATCTGTGAGAAGTCACATGGGATGCCCAGTGTCATTTGAGTGCTGGACTATGTGACAAACTTTTCTGAGAACTGCACTCATCTTTTTGATCCGTCTTCTCCTTTGTGGCCTTCAGATGGCTGCAGTGAAAAGGGATTGTCCACCCGAAACCAAGGGGAATAGTTCCATTGCAGTGGAAGATGATAGAGATTTAAGGACAAGTGTACTTACATTGGAGAAGTGGTACCAGAGCGTGAATAAATCGGAGGTGGAACTAAATCTTCTCTTGTTGTTCTGTAAAGCACGGTGTTTGATGAGCGTCCAAAGCTGTGATGTGATCCAGTAGATCAGCAGGAGCTACTGAACCTCTCTGGCAGAAAGGTGTGACTCTGTCAGGATTAGATGAAAGAACTGGTAGACAAAAGGTTTGTGAGAAAGAAAGATCCTGGGGATTAGGAAGTGTGGCATAGTATACTTGCAGACATAAGGATAATATGGGGCAATTTAACTGAATTTTTCAGTTTTTTGCTTGCTGATACCAAAGACTCGATGTTTTGGCAATAGGAATTTCTTTGATGGCTATTTGATATTTCATTGTATATAAATATAAATAATTATATGTCATTTGGTATAAATAGATTTATTTAGATATTTTTTTATAAATGCCCTTAAATACTTAAGAGCTGTGTAAGCCTCAAAATTTGAAACACATTTCATACTCCTTTTTGTTCCTCACTGGTGCAGAAAAGAGAAGTCTGAAACAACGCACTCTGAGGGTTTCTTGGTTTGCTGGATCTTTCCTGGAGATCCTCATTGATTCCATATGTGCACCAACTGTCTAGCCTTCACGGTGAAGGGTACCTTTTATCTTTAGGAAATCTTTAAGCAATTTAGCTTTGCCTAGCTTATTGTTCAGTAATAAGGAAATAACATAAGGAAAGTGATTTGAAATACTGTTTTATGTAACAAAAAAAAAATAAATTGAACTATTCATCCATTATATAAATAGAGCCGTATGTGTTCCTGTTAATTCAGTGTTGTTGACTTTGACATAAGTGGGTATTATCAGCATAGTTTAGTCTTGAGATAAATGTTTCTATCAAGAAACAAAATACTGATTTTCTTGTCATGAAACAAGGGGGATAACCTTCCTTTTTGTTGTTTCTAGTGTGTTTAGAGTGCATAAGTAACAGGTTAAGCGGGAGGAGCAGTCAAAAATATCACAAGTGCTTCATATCATTTTCTTGCAACCTTAGCACTTCACCACGAACATTATAAATGACTGATTCTCCTTTAGGTTCTGACTTGCTGTAGAATGATGTATGAAATAATATGTGTTTTGCATGTCCTGTTTGTAATGATAAAGGTCATATAGTATCATTTACATAATCTCTAGCCAGAAATGAACTCCAGCAATATCTTCTGTATAACGTATACATTATCTGAGGTTTAAAACTCTCATTATTCATGAAAGTTAATTTTACAGTGGGTGTGAATGATCTATCTTATGGCTGCTTTTTTGATCATTCTATAAAATAATATGGAGCAAAGCCTGCACAAATAGCAGGAAAACCAGTAAAGAGTGATGCATTTGCTTGACTCTGTGTATACCCGATTGGATCTTGATTGATGGCAATCATTTGTCTTTGTCAAAAAAAGGGGAAGAATTCAGACATTGAAATAAGAGTGCTATCAAACTTTCTACAATGGCAGAAAGATTCTATTAATGTAGCCTGAGAGTATTAACTGTCTCTGCTAGAAAATGATAAAGAATGTTAATTTTTTTTCTTGAGCATGTTTAAGTGTAAACTGCATTATTTTGTCTATGCTGGAAGACTGGAAGGGGCACGCTACAGATTTATGGCATGTTGGAATTGGAAATTAAAAAAAAAAGAGTAGATTACCAAAAAAAAAAAAAAGAAAAAAGAAACAAAAAGCCAAATACAAGGGCTTAATCCTTCTGATTATGATTTCACAACAAAACAATAAAAGTTTAAGTAGCACAGTGTCGTAAAATCCTTAATGCTGCATTCCAATTGATATTGAAGCTTTGAAGACTAACTTCAAAGGAGGGTGAACAAGAGCAAAAAAATAGATATAAAATAAACAAAAAAAAATTGACAAGCTTGGTTTTAGAAGTCCTTTTGTATGTCAGATCCAGGAATATTGACCCATTACTCGAATGGGCTTTAAGGCAACTTCCTTATTAACGATGCTTAGAAACACAAAGCATATGCTTGGGGGTAACATTGTATTAAAGGGGGGGAAATGCTGTTCACAGGACAGTAATGCTTGCAGTGCAAGAATACTTTTTAAATAAAAGAATATATATTTTATTTGTATATAAAACTCCAAGCAAAACAGCAAAACCCCGAAGAGTTAATCGCTGGATTTACCATGCTGTTAGTGTCTGTGGGTTTTGTTATACATCTCTTACGGTCTTTGGCTCTAAAGAGCAGTGTTAAAGTTTGATTACTGAAACAATATTTTCTAAATTATGGACACAGCAAATAGGCTCCATGAGTACTCTCTCTACCCTAGGAAGGTAAATATTTTTTGTTCCTGAACTTCTAAAGAATAAGGAAACTCTAGCATTCAGCTTTGGTGTTTACTAGTCCTTGATGCACCCTTAAAAATAAATATTTGGGAGATTGTCATTTTAAGGACAGCTGAGAGAAAGGCCATATCAAAACTGGACTGGGGCCTGCACTAATGTGCTTTGTGGCCCTCATAAGTCATTTTAAGGGGTTTTTTGTTTAGTTGGTTTGGGTTTTCTTCAGTACTTCTGCATTGTGTTCCTAAAAACACTTTCGAGCTTTGCCTCACTGCAGTGTATGTCAGATCATGGCAGCAGGCTCCTGATTCAAACATTAAAAGGCAACAGAAGCTGTGTTATCTGTCCTTGCTTGAAGAACCTCGGAGTGACATCATTGAAAAGTTCATTTTTGTATTAATTAATTTGTGAGCTTTGGCTACGCTGCTGAAGATGCTAAAATGTGATTTTTAGCTGAGGTGGTGATGGTGTATTTGCTTTAATTATTTTTTTTTACAGTAAGGTAGGTGAGACATGACTTACGTGATTGAGATCTTTGCCGTTTTAAGGAGCAGCTGCAAGATTATTTTATGGTAGGGAAGTTTTGGAAGTGGAAACACTAGTGTTCAATAGACACATTCACACAGTATTTCACCCCTCTCTTTTGAAAAAATAACAAATAAGCACCAGACCAGTATTGTAGGACAGTATTAAAATGAAGAGCTCCAATTTTTCAGGGAGTAATACAATCAGGATCACCTGTATTGTCCTTATCAAGACATTATAGAAGAAATATCCCCTCCACCCCCCTTTCCTTCTGCTCTTGCCTGCCTGCATTTTCTGTCCTCATTAATTCTTCATCCGATTTCTTTTCTGACCTTCCGTTGCTTTTCCCAGCTTCTTGTCCAGCCAGACCTGGTTTTATGGGCTCCCTTGTCTACTCTGCCTCTTCTCCGACTGATTCCCTTCCTTCTCACATTATCTTCATGGCTTCTACATCAAGATGCTTTCTTTGTTGCCTCGTAGGCTCTTTTGTCTCTTCTATATCTGGATGAAATCGTTTCCTTCTGTGTGCTGCTAATGTTGTTGTGGATGTAGAGAGCACTGATGAAAGGCAACTACTGCAGCTTTCCTTGTCCCAGTGTCTCAGTCTTTCAGTCTTTCTGGAGTGGCCATTGCAGAGCAAATTTTTTAGAGAGAGATAAAACCTTTCAGAGAAAGATATATATATATATATACATATTTATTTATTTATAGTAGATTAAACTGGGGACTAGAGGAATTGATCCGTGTTGGTCTTTGGGAATAATGCACGTTTGTCATGGAGAGAAACCAGGGCGGTTCTCGGTGGGGTTGATGCACGTGGAGTCACAGTCTGGGTGTATGAGAAGTGGATGGAGGCAGTCTGAGAGGTGTGACCAAGGGAAGGATGGGCAGCATCTTCAGAGGTGCTTTACCGTCAGCAAACACCTACCGTGAACTTCCAAAGCCTCTGGCACAGCTGTATTTGGTAGCTTTGTACGGCAATAACCAGTGAAATACTTTGGGCAACAGCTTCTGTGTGAAAAAATTAAAGTTCTCTTAACATAGCTGACTTTGACTTGTGAAATTTTATTACAAATTATTAAAATATAGTAAGCAGAAATTAAAATTATACCTTAGAAGACTTTGGGGCAAGTAGAATTGCCTACAAATCGATTTCTTTATGAAACTTTCAAAAGCCGTTGAATCCACGTGAAGGAATAAATTCAGCCAAAGATTTTGCTACATTTGTTGATGTGTCCTTTTCTCCTCCAAATCCTGTACAGCGTGCTGTAATCTCTGTGCTGATTGTCAGTCTGTCTCTGCTCCTCTCACTGCCCCCTTTCCCTGACGGGAAATTTTGGGGGCAAATAGCATCTTGCAGCGATTAGTATCAAAGATTGGTTACTTCTATCATATGGTTTGGTAAGTAATCCGTAGCTATTGCTGTGATTTGCTGCTTGCCCATACAGCTTCACACATGTATTTCATTTCCAAAGTTTAGCCAAGTTATTCCCTATAAACAGGGTGAAAGTCTAGATGAAAGCCATCCTTTTTGTGAAAACCATATTCTCTGTCCCTCTTAGTGACTGGTACAACAAAGTAAATTTTAATGGTGCGTGATACTGAAAATGAATCCTGTGACCTTGAGAAGTTGTAGCAAAAGATCAGGTTTTATTTGAGTCCCTTTGCCATTGTTTTCGTTGCTGTATTTTTAGTTTTTAGTTGAAAAATGTAGTGCGAGTAGCTGTGTATATATTCAGTACTTGAAACAGTTCAAATTCATATTCATGAGTCACTTAAAAAAACCCAAACTGGTTTGCATGTAAATTAATGGGGTTTATATTCTTTCTAGGGCTCTGTTCATTTCACTGCTAACTGCATCCATCTTCCTCCCAAAATGAGAAAGCATGGTTTGTCTGCTGAAAACATTAGTGTTTTTACAGCAATAGAAAACTTTTCATTTTATCTTATCCTTGAAACCTCTTGCAAAATATATGGGCTTTTTATTTTGACAAGGGAAGAGAAAACATTCAATTTTCATGATGAAATGAAACAGTCTTTTCTCAATTTTGAGTGTCAGGCTGAATTGACTGTTCTGTCAGCAGAGAAGCTAATTGCAAAGAAACACGCTTTCCAATTCTTTTACTATGATTTAAGAGTGTTTTCTGTGATGGATTTAACAAACTTTGTAAACAAGGTTTCTTGCAGAAGCTGTACTATATGCTGGATCAAAATGTTTGAGTTCTTTAATTTTTTCATCAGAGGCTACTAAAAAAAGTTAGCTTAGTTTAGCAGGGATAATACATGATTATTTCTAAGGCTGAATAATGGAGAAAGGTGTGACTACAGATAATTACACATGCAGTTTATGTATGCAGCAGGGAGATTATGTTCAAGGAAGAAAATGTGCATTATGATGCAGAATACTTAAATTATGCATGTAAGTATGTGCACAATAATTTAACAGTGGTGTGGTCTTAAATAATCTTCTCTGAAGAATTTACATAAAACAAGAATTAACATCTCAAGCTAAAAATGCAGAGAATTGTACAGTCGTTACAGAGAACTCTTCTGCTCTCATGTCTGCATTCCAGATTTTAAATACACGGTTGATCATTTTTCTAGGACTTTTTTGTAGTACATAAAGGATTTTCCTCTTTAGTGTCCCAACTGTAGTTTTTCATGAATATTAGGAGTATCAGAAAATTGATTTATAAACACGCAGATGGAATTCTGTCATCCAGAAACGAAGGTTTGCCTGTGCCACTGAGAACTCTTTACCATGGTGCTGAAGTGACACATTAGAACAGAAATTCCCGGAAACGTGCAGAGTTCCAGCTTGTTGTTTCTCACTGCAGTAATTTTTCCCAACTTGGGGGTTAAGGCCACTGATCCTTGGCTTTGTTTGAAGCCTCTTTCTCCACTGTGGATGAGTACTTGGAAGAGAAGTACATTAGGAGGAAGAAGGAGTATAAATAGACAAACCACATTAGACTCAGGAAATCCCCGGAGCTGAAAATAGTTAGAAACTGGCAGAGAGTTAGGGGAGAACTTGCACATGATTGGATTGATCTTACACTTCCTTAAGCTGACATTTTGGGATGCAGAATTTCAGGTTAGATATTGGTGAGAAAAGGATCTTTCCCTCCAGGGGGTGCATCCGTGTCCCTCCTCTGCAGGGACCGGGAGCTCCTGGAGTGGTCGGTGGCACCACTGGAGCGATGCAGTTTGTGTGCAGTCCGGTGTGAGCTACTCCAGATCCCTCGGTTCTCCTCACGGATGGGAATGTTTCTCAGTGCTGCTGAACGGCTCTGGGACAGGGATCCTTTGCTGCGTAGGACTTACCGTTTCCAGTTGTGAGTGACGGTGGTGTGTCCAATTCATTCCCCTCCGTGATGGGATTGCTGCGTTGAGAAGAATTGGTTAATATCGAGAAAGCTGTTTCGACGTTAGGAAAGAACCTAAAGAGGTGTGTTGGTTTTCCTACTGTTCTCTTGGTTTGTTTGTGTGCTTTGGTCTTTTGGCTTTGTTGGTTTTGGGGGTTTTTGGTGAATTTGTCCTAAAAAAAAAAAAAAAAGAAGGGAGTAGCTAGGTATAAAGAGGAAGAAGTGGGAAGCTTTGAGCCTTGTCAAGAGAGATAATAGCTCCCCTGGAGAAGAAACTTCATTGTCTTTTGAACATGTGCCTCTATGGATGCTGACACAGAGGGGGCGGAAGTGCTGGGGGTCACGTTTAAATCACTGAAATGAAAAGGAAACGCTTCCAGGTTTGTTACTTCTTAAGCTTTCATTTTATATGTGTTATCAGTCCTGTTATGTTGGATTCAAATGCTAACGCCTAGTCTTGAGCATGAAGTAAGGATACATGGAGGAAAGGATAGTACAATGTCTCTTGTATCACTCAGTCCAAGTGTTCATTACGGGGTTGACTGTTGCTGGATTTCTCTCTTAAAGTAGCTTAAAGAGGTTTCTCAGCCGTTTCTGGGATGTCACTGCGCAAGCTTTTATCCTGGACTAAGCCCTTGAATTGCTATATTAAAAGAACCTTGTGTGGTGTAGCACTCTAATCTTCCTCCTGCTTTGCTGCAAGTAGTCCTTTGGTAACTTTTGTAACATTAGGACGGCTTCTGCATTTCTCGTTCATTAAGGGAGCCTCTCTTCAGAGGGGAATGGTGAGTATCTTCAGAACCTTTAGGACCCATGGGGCATCAGTGGATCTCAAGAGGCAGTTCAGTAGCTTAAGCTAGTTTTGATAGGAGGGGCAACAAAAGCTGCAGATATTTAGGTGAGCTCAAACTAGACATGAAATATTACTCTATTTACTCAAATGTAGGACAGTGATGGGTGTGCACAGAAAAAACAATTAGGAAGTGTCTCCCTGCCTTTTGACAGGAGCCCCAGATATGCACTTTCACCTTTCCAAAGGGAGTCCCTGACTTTTTATTAACTTACTCTCCCACATCAATTCCCCATCTCGGGGGTGTTTTTCTTGCCTGTCTAGACCTCAGTGTCTGTACCTTCCTGCTGCTTCTCCATCCTCTGGGTATAGTGTAGGTGCTGCTTCACGCAGTTCCTGCAGACTGCAGCAGTATTCTTTACACCTCCTACAAGGGACTTTGCTGTGAGCTTGTCTTCTGGTTTGCTGGTCACGTATAGTAGGAGAGAAGGTGTGTTTTCGGGCTATTTTTCTCTTTATTTAAACCTTCAGGAAATACAGTAATCTCTTTGTGGTCCAGGAAAGGGCGCTTCATCGTAATTCAGTGCTGTGTTTTTATTTTCAGAGACAGTTTGCAAGGCTTTCAAAGGAGAAATATATCTGCTCAGTTCAACCTTTTTAAAGGTATTTGAGTGCTGCTGTTTCCTGAGAATGCTGGGCTAGTATGGTAACAGTTAGGACTCTTGCTCCATGTGCTTCTTAGTGGTCTTGCTGCCTTGTGCTTATTGTTTCCTGTCTCAGAGCGTGGTACAATGTTTGCAGTTACTTGAACTCTTTCTTACATGTGTTTCTGCAATCATCACACAATGAAGTCATTTCCCACATTTTGCCTTCCTCAGATTTGAAATCCCGAATTAAATCTGGAACAGAAGTGTTGGTCTTCAAATCAAGTCATACTTGATTTTTATTTTAGTGGGGATTTTTTTTTTAAGCTTTGATTTTGGTTATCAGAGAGTAGAAGAAATGCAGGTAGTGTTGAAGTTGAGTGTCTCTAAGGCTTCAGTATCCTAACCTGCCGTCTGAATGGGTAAAACCTTTTCCAAGATGCTGTGTAAGAGGGGCCAAAACATGCTGTGGACCTGAGAGAGTTGCCTGTTCCACCCAACGTAATTTAAAGCAGAGAGACAAATATTTTCCAACTGATTTGTGATTAAGCAAGAGGTTGAACGAGGAGTTTGCTTATCTCCCCAGATGCACTCCGATTCTGTCCACAATAAAAGGATGAAATGTATATATTTTTGATAAGTAGGCATTTAGAGACCTCAAGGAGGTCGATCTTCTCTTTATTGTTCCATGTTTTAAAAAACCTCTCTCTGGTGGTTGTTGAATTGCTGAGTTGATTTTATTAATAGAAAGTGATTTTAATTTAAAACAAAAGAAAAACGCACAAAAAATCAAACTCCCCCCCAACTATCCCTTCCCCCCCCCATCTTTCTGGCAGAGGACTCTGAAAATATATACGCAAAAGAGAAAAAAAAATAACTTCCTGTAGAAGAACATAGAGCAAGAAAGTATTTGTTGAATCAGAGGGGTGCACTATTACATTTTTATGGAAGCAAGAAAAGTATCCAGCTGTTAAGAGAGCTATAATAAAAGGATACAGGTTAGCCACAGCTCTTAAAGTGTAGATATATGGGGCTGTGATTCCATTGTGTTTCTTCTAGAAGAGATGGTAGTGAAGCTGAAGTGTTTGGGGCAGGTCAAATCTAAGATTTTGGGGGTAAAACTTTACTGTAATTCCTGTGTTTAGTACTTTTGGAGTCAGAGCAATGTACAAGTTAAATAACAGAACTGAACAGATCTTCCTGTTTTGGTCAAAAGTTGGTCTGTATATCTACAAATGCTGAAAGATTATAATCTCAAATTTCAAACTGCTGGAAAGAATTAATCTAAGTCATAATATTTTGATGTATGTTACTCCTCACAGAAAATCTGCGGATACTGTAATTAGTGAGAAAATATATAGGTACTTCCTATGCATGTGCTTAAGGTGAGAGCATCAGAACCAACAGGAATGGCTAAAGAGTGAGAGATTGAGCTGGCTCCTCTATCATTTTATATCCTTCAGCCTTTATTCTTATATTCTGTTCTTCATTTTGGCAAGGAAGAGATGACCAAGTACTGCCAACTTAATTCCCACATTATCAAACTAATAGCAAAAACCCCTCCAGTGAGTTGCGGTGTACTTATTTTTTGTGCATTGTGGTAGTTGTTGTTATTTTCAATAAGAATACCAGTTTATGGGATCTCTGTGAACTGTAGTTACTTTGAAAAACAAATGTTGTTGACTGCAATCAGGTGTAGGATGTGTGAGATCTGCAAAGATTTATGGGCAACTAAGCCAGAGCATCCAGCTGCAAATTTGATCTACATTAATTCTTCCATGTCTGAATCATGTCTGAACTAATTTTTGCTGAAAGCCAGAAGAAAGTTTTCATGTTAACTTCTGGTAAAAGAGTGGAGTAGTTTTCATTTCAGTTACTTTATAATTATTCTTGACAGAATTGCAACACAAATTGAACTGTGTCTTAAGGTGACATCTTTGAAAGTGCAGTTTTATTTTAGACTGATCAAAATAAGATCAGTCTAAGATAAGACAGGGGTTGCAGAATGCATGATTAGTACTGTACCATGTACTTTAGTGAGCCCTCTTTGAAGTATCAGTGTGCACTGGAATGCCAGCACTTCAAAGAATGCTGCCTCCAAAAAGCTGGGGTTAGCCACCAAGGGGTTAATAAAGATCAAAGAAGAGCATACATAAACTCATGCATAAACAGCACTGTTCTTAAACTGGAGGTTAATAACACCATTATCTAGGACAGCAGCACCTTAAAGGTGGGCTTGTCTTTTCCCTGACGTGGTGTTTTATAACGCATAGAGGGAGACTGCAACATTTATAGTCAACGTTTTTTCTGGACTGCTTTTTAAATGAGGAATTCAAAGCTTGTCAGTGCAGAAAAGAGTCTCTGTGATACCTGAAATTGGCATTGTTCCTCTAGTTTTGTTTGCATGCTACTTAGGTGGGAATAAATTTTTGGTATGATTTCGTGAAAACACAGAGCTCAGGAGGCCTGGGCAGGGAATTGTAGTGTCTAATGGATGGTTGAGACAAAGAGATAATATCATAACTATTTACTGCATAAAAGCACACAACCGGCATTTCTGCTAGTTTCGAAAATGCAAATCTAGGAATTACAGATCTGTGTTGTTTGTACAGCCTTGTTTATAGGGGGAAAGAGCGTGAAACATCTGTTAAGACACACTTGCCTTGCTGACAGTCGCATCTTTTCCTCTCCACTGGAAGCACCTGAGGTTTAAATTGTGCAAAGGTCCCCTACCTGCTGTGCAGAGTTCCTCAGGGTTCTCTGCTAAGTCCATGCAGATGTTGCGCCTGAAGTTCATGGCCTGCTTTTCACATCTATTTCTTCTGAAAGATGTAAAGACGAAAAGCACTGCTCTCTCTTCTGCAAATACAAAAATATGCCCCTCCACACACACCTTTTGATAAAATTGAAGCATAGAGAAAGGAAAAAGTCCTTTTAGGGGGAAAAAAAGAAAAAAGCCTTTGTAGACAAAGCCAAATGTTTTCTTGGAAAAGAGTTAGAAGAAGAAAATAGGCTATGCTGAGTTAATGGATTGCATTAGTGTTCTGCATAATTGATATTATGCCAAAGAAGTGGCCTTGGGCCTTTATTATGACCAGTTCCTGTTACTACAGTGATGACAGAGATTAAAAGCCTGCTTGTGCATCATTTTTTTTCTTAAGGATACCCAGTTATTTCCATTTGTGGAAATCTGTATCCTGAAACTGTGGGATATGAATGTCGGCGTGTGAGGAAAAATGAAGGTAACGTGAGAAGGCAGAGACTCTGCTAATATTAGAGTGTGATTACAGGATGTGTCTTTTTTGGTATCAGATACATTCTTCCTCATCCTTTTCTGTCTTTCTCTCACCTGCGCTTTCTTTTCCGTATTTTTAGTTGCACAGTTGCTGGTGAGGCTGCAGAGTAAACAGGTTACTGGTATGAAACAGAGTAAAAGCAATGAACTCTAACAATCCCAGGTAGTTGCTGTGATTCGGTTTAGTGTGGCTGAATTCTTACGTGAAGGCAGCTGAGAGAGGGAGAGGGAGTAGAACTCTATGACTGCTTTGGCCATTGAAGAGAGTACAGCTAATGTAGGTAGTGCTTCCAGAGATCTCAGTGCACTTCTCAGGAGTTAATTAATCTTTAATGTTCTGTCGTAGATCCAATATCAGTGAAGTGCTCTGACATACACACAGTGGAGTGTAGCTGGCCAAGTAATATTTTAGCTGCAACTTCAACTTAATGCTAATCAAACCTTTTCCTGTGTGCTTTGGTAAAGTGGGAATCAGATCAGGAACCTGATTTACTGAAAAACAGTCATTTTGCCTACTGCCTCAGTCCTCTGGTTTAGATTTAGCACACGGCAAACGCTTGGGCATGGATGGGATCTCTGCAGGAAGGGCTGCTGAGAACTTGCTGTTTATTTCCGTGTTTCCTTTACCATCATTAAGGCCGGTGTTTTATTTTCCGAAGTGTGTTACATATTTTTGATCACGTTATAAATTGATAGTACACGTGGATGTTCACAGGACATTTTTTAGGTTAATGTTTGCAGACACGGAGCTAGTAGCATGCCGGTCATGTGCTCTGGTGCTCTTTTAGATCACAGTTTGTGAAAGCTCATCACGAGAATATTGAAGGGTTTCAGAAAATGTTTTACTTGCTTTTTGAAATTGCGTTTTATTGAGTCAGTTAGTGGAACATACCTTCATTTTACAATTACATGCAAAAAAGGAGAGATTTTAGTTAATATTCTGGACATCCAGCTGTATGAAAATGCAATGATTTTGATTTACAAGATGAAGCAGCCTCTTACAGTACATGATGCCCTGCAGTCTGCTGAAGGTACTCCACCAAAAGTTCTGCAGTATTTTCTAGAACTTCAGCACTTTTATCTTCGGATTGATGATCAGATCAATGCTGAGGAATGAATGGATTGAGAGCAGCCCTGCCAAGAAGGACTTGGGGGTGCTGCTGAGTGGGAGGCTGGACATGACCCAGCAATGTGAAGTCACAGCCCAGAAAGCCAATTTTGTCCTGGGCTGCATCCAAAGCAGTGTGGCCAGCAGGGCGAGAGAGGTGATTCTGCTCTTCTCTGCTGTGGTGAGACCCCACCTGCAGTGCTGCATCCAGCTCTGGGGGCCCCAGCACAGGAAGGGCATGGACCTGTTGGAGCGAGTCCAGAGAGGCACCACAAAGATGATCAGAGGACTGGAACACCTCTTCTTTGAGGAAAGGCTGAGAAATTTTGGTCTGTTCAGCCTGGAGGTGAGAAGGCTCCTGGGAGCCTTCAAAGGGGCTATGACAAAGCTGGAGAAGGACTTTTTTGCGAGAGTGTGTAATGACAGAACAAGGGGGAATGGCTTCAAACTTAGAGAGCAAGTTTAGTTTAGATACCAAGAAGAAATTCTTTCCTGTGAGGGTGGTGAGACACTGGCACAGGCTGCCCAGAGAAGCTGTGGATGCCCCATCCCAGGAAGTGTTCCCAGCTAGGTTGGACAGGGATTTGAGCAACCTGGTCTAGTGAAAAGTTTCCCTGCCCACAGCAGGGAGGTTGGAACTATATGGTCTCTAAAAAGGTCCCTTCCAACCCAAACTATTCTGTGAGTCAAATGGGAATTTCTATTGCTTGCCTTTTTGTTTTGGTTTGGTTTTTTTTAAGAAAAAAGTGTTTGTGTATCGCACAGGAGATACCTGGCTTGAGTTCTTGAAGCATTTTACATTGAAGCAAAAGTCATCTAGATTGAGACCAAGAAGTGTTCCTGAACAGCATTGAAATAATCTGGCATATTTTTTCATTTGGAAATGTGCATCACTGCTTGTACTGTATGATTGCTCTTTTGTGTAAATTAGAAGTCTGCATTTGATGAGCCATTGTATCCAAAGTGTGTAATAAATTATACCCAGAAGTTGTAGTAGGCATGCAGTTGGTGATGGAGAAATCACAGAGCTGCCTTCTTTCTGGTGTCCTTTCAAATCTCTGCTGTTGTTCCTGATGAGTAAGTGGTGTTGCTCTTCTGTTTTTGGCTGTGAAACTAATTTTGCCTGTGTTTGAACACTTACGCCTTAGAAATCGTCCTCACTGATTGATTGCCTTGCTGATGGTCTTAGTGGAGACACCAAGGATTGATTAGGTTTGGAGATTGACCCGCCTGCTTAACTCTACAGTTAGAGTTCCAAAGAGGAGTATGTAATCTCAAAATTTACTTTGGTACCTTCACGTAGGTTTAGCTGCTTTTAAGTTTGTTGCAATTGCCTTTCATGGAAGTGTTTTCTTGCCCTTAGGACTAGATAGCCTTCTAGATAGACAAGGTCTTTTAGAGCTCTAGTCATCTCTGCAGATGATTTCTTTAATACTGTGCTGTTTTACCTTTCGTTCAGTTTCTTTGTTTCTCTTTTCTGTGCTGTATTTGTTTATTTGCTAAAATCCATCATCCTCAGTTAACTGGTAGCCTGAGTACAGCGCTAAGACCTCTCAAACTATTGCTTTCGTAGGTTTGCATTTTCTTTCCTCTTCGCCACCTCGCACACCCCTTTATAATCCACATTGGTGTGCTGACTGTTTCTTTTCTGGGGTCTTAGAGGTAGCAGAGTATCTTGAAATACACAATAGATAAGACGTTACCAGAAGTGATTCTTCAGCAATTGCGTAATCCTCTCGTTCTCTGGTACCACTTAGATTCAATTTCAACCTATAGCATATGAGGACCAATAGGTAATTCCCATGCCTAAAATTACTTGGCTATAACACCAGAAGTAGTTCTGCAATTGGTATGTTTTGTCTCCAGTTGTCTTAATCTTTGAAACTGGTAGGAAAATTGGCTTCTTGTTCTTGGAGCATAGAAAAGTGAGCGTTCAGACTTTGTCCCATTGATGACAGTGAAGTGACTTTTTTTTTCATGACACAAAGTCCTGAGGAAGTGGGAAGCATTCAATTTTCATCTCATCTCTGTACAATTTTAACAATTAAGTTAGTTGCATGGGAATGAGAGGAAGGTTTTATCTCAGTTCTGAATACATACCCTGATAATTTGGGAAACTTTGAAAAATGAAGCAATATAATGGTTATGCTATTTGAATAAAACATTTAATATAAAAGCCTTGTTTCTGTTTAGTCAATATTGTTACTAAGGAACCACTAATTACTGTGCATCATGTTATAGGGAGCCCTGACAAATCCATGCAAATCATATGATTTATAATTCATAAATCCCTGATCCCCTGAGATATGTTGCTCTTGCACTTAGACTAATTGAGTACTTATGTTCATCGATCCAGTCCATATAGCACCTTTAGTCCATATGGCAGCCTCTGTTGTTGGGCTGCAAACTTCTGCTGTCAAATGTCCCCTGTAGTCCATGCTGCTGTACTGCTCCCAAAATCTGCTTCCTTGACCCTTCGCTTCATAATCCTTCAGTCTGTGAGCAGTCAGTCGTGCCCAAAGCAGAGCAGTCTTTAGGTCTGTCTCCCCCTGGCTGCAGAGCTATAATGTCTGTGTGGTACAGAGCTGCCTTTTGGGGCTGGGGCTGCAGGGCTTAATTGATCTTACAGGTAGAATTGTTCTGGAGCAGCTGTGCAGTAGACTGGCCTTGTGGTTCTGATATGCATTTCTCCCAGTAGCTGCTCTTAAAAATGGCTCACTTGGAAGAAGGAGTCAACACTGGTGTTTGGCTTTGGCTTTGCAAGCTTTTGTTGGATGTTTTTCTGTGTGTAGGGAGTGGATAATTATAATTCTTTTACCTCATAATGCAGTGGTTGCCAGTAGTTGCAAACGGTCAAATACGCGGTCTAATAGTTAGGATGTAGTTGTTTGTGAATAATCAGCGCACCACCGAAGGAGATAGAACCCTATGCCAATTTTGCCTGCTGAACTGAAAAGGAAAGTAAGGGACTAAAGATATATTATGCTTCAGGATAATACTTCATGCCTGATCATTGTTACGTCTTTTCCTAATAATTTTAGCATAGTTTTGTAATGTGCTATAATTGTAATTGTTATCCAGAAGAATGGCATCACTTAATTCTATCAAAACTGTGGAAAGGTAGATGAATGACAAATTAATAATTTACCATCTTTGCATAATACTGTAGCACAGAATAGCAGAAGGATTGATGGCAGAAGAGGTTAACAAATTTTAGTGGCTTCCATTAGCTTTTCATTGTCATATGTTTGTGGTGCCGACTGAAATAAGCTTTGTAGGAAATCTCAGTCTAGGGAACTAATTACTCGTGCCGATTGCCACCCTGATGAATAGACCCTCATTGTATCATTCCCCTGAAGACGAGGAGCAGTCTGTGATTCACGACTGCATCCTGCCTGATATTTGATAATAATTTCAACAGATAAATGTAGGAAGGCAGAATGATGAAGTGCCTATCCATGCTCTACGACTATCAAAGGCATGCACATAGCCAGCTGCGTTCTGCCTTTTTTCTATAAGCACTAATGGAGAATTTTAAGTTATTAATCGACCTTTGAATAAACCCATAGCTTCCTGTGCTTTATAATTTTTCTTTGGTTAATTATTCCAAAATTGTTGGGTTTTCTAACTAGAGCGTTCCAATTTTAGCGTGACTGTAATACAGACTTAAGTGTGAAAATAAGATACTTGGGAATTTGATTCCAATGCTTCAGTATTTTTCTGAAATTAAGAAACTGGAAAGATGAAGGCTACCCCTGTGTTTTCTTTGGTGTTAGAAAAAGGCATAGAATTTTAATGAAGAAGGCAAAGGCCAGCTCCATTTTTATCAAATTATTTTCAGTTGAAATTTTTAATGTCTACAAATTGTGTTTCAGAGTAGGGTTATGCAAATCATTTTGGCTTTTGTTACTACATTTGTTTGAAATCTTGATTCACCTTACACAGAATTCATTTCTGCCTTTAAAGCTCAAAGCTAAGAATGTAGATACCTAGTATTTTTAACATTGTGATCTGCAAATTAGTTGTGATATTCATTTGTCGGTGTTGACAGGTATACTTTCTATTAGCTCCTGGATCAGAAATGGAATTTGTATGCATTTTCATCTGTTGTTTCAATGCTAGCTACGTAAACAAACAAAACCAGTGGGTTTTAATTTGGGCGTGCACATTTTCAGGATATCGGGGCGTTTTCTGTTTGTTTATTTGCTATACCTGACATTGGCATTTTTTTGTACCTTCTCTGGGCTAAAATACTGTTTTACAGTGGCATTCATTTGTGATCTTCTAACAAGATAGTAACTGGCACTTATATACGACCATATTAAAAAGATCTACGTAATATTTGGAGCGTACAATGGAAAATAATGAATTTGATATAACCTTTTCTAGATGTAATTTTTTAAAAGTATGCCTTCTATGTAGCAATTATTGCACATCATAACATGTAGTTTTTAATTAAATGTAAAAACACAACTACATAAACCAGAAATGCAATCTGATTTGCTCGAAAATAGATTGCTGTTTCACTCTCCTGGAATGGTTTATTTAAAAACAGTAAATGGAAAAGAAATGCATTTTCTCGTGTTGTTCTAAGCCTCAGGGGCTAAATGTAATGAATATTTTAAGAGATTATTTTAATTAAATTCCTGCACATCTAAACAGAGTAATATTTTATTATCACATACATAACCATGTAACTGAGGTATTCATTAAAGTTAACACTTTCTGGACCAAGAATTCATGGCATGATTTACTGACCTTGTGCAAAAAGGCACAAATTAGGAAGAAAAATGAAGGGGGACAGACTTTGATTAATATAGGTAATGCTATACCATATTTATAATAGCCTTTTCCCTATTCTGGTTTATAAATGCAGTCACTGAGAAAGGTGCCCTGCTGAGGCTGAAATGAGGCTGAAATCGGAGCACATGCCACTAGAGTGTGGGGAAACTGATCACACTGTCAGCAATTCATTTCAAAATGATGTATTTAGTGCTCATTTCACCTTCCAAGAAAAAAGGGAAAGGAGTTCCTTAGACTGGAAGGTGATATTGTTATTTTCAAGGACATACCTAAGTAAAAGATTGCAGAAAACGGGTGGGGGGGGGAGGTTAAAAAAAAAAAAAGGCCAAAGCAGCGCAAACAAGGAGAGCTTTATGCAGAAATTCAGCGCTACCATGCTGGTTGATAATTGCTAACATATGTGGCTCCTCTGTTTCATTGTAGTCGTCCTCGTGAGTTCTGGCGCCTCGACTACTGGGAAGATGACTTGCGGCGCCGGCGACGATTTGTGCGTAACCCCCTCGGATCGACACATCCCGAAGCGACGCTCAAAGCGGCCGGAGAGCACGGTCAGTGTTAAAATCCGCTGCGTGCCACCGGCGGCAGGTTACAGTACGTGCTGGCAAAGACCAGACCCTCCCTTCTCGTTGGGAGACGGTCCCAAACGCCCGGCTTTTGGCGGCGCCCTTCAGGCCACGTTGGACGCGAGGATAAACTGATGGTTTCTTCGTAGGAATGAGCGGTGTTGGGGTTTGCTAGGCTCTTTGGGTGTGTCTTAACTGAGCTGGCACCCTGTGCATGCTCTGCACACAGTATAGTTCTCAACTAAGCAGAAGAGAAGTGGATGCGGTTTTGCCATTAATCCCTGGATGCGTTTTCCTGTGAACGAGCGATTTATACTTTAGTAACTTCAGGCGAAGGTCTTTGCTGGTCCGAATTCTTTCATCCCACGTTAGCCTTAGCACTTGTCTGCCTATTAGTACGGGTACAGTAGAAGAGAAGTAGCACTAGATATCTGCTCATGTGTGAGTCCTCAAGTTTTTCTGCAACAATTTGAGATGGAGTAAATCGTAGCAAATGCTGAGATGTAGAGCCATTGCTCAGGCAGCAAAATGGTGATTATGATTTCTACCCCGTGATTTTAAAAGAGAATTCTTTAATCCTTTTTTTAACGGGATTTTTTCGCTTTTTATGATCGAGGATCACTCAGTTACGTGTGATTTTTTTTTTTCGCATTTAATGATCAGGGATCACCTGTGCTATGTCTATTCTACAAGGGAACGTATTTGCAAAACTAATAGGATAGTGAGTTTGATAATTCCTTAGTAAATAAAAATATAAACATTCAAGCAAAAACGCACGCAAAGCTACTGAATTTTGGGGCTTAGTATAGAATTTGATGTCTTTGCAATCTAATGAAGATACATTAATAAGGCGAAAAAAGTGTTTGTTGTCTTTAAAAATATTTTTTTTTATAATTGAGTATCCTTGACCTTGAAGGTACATGTCATGGAACAGAATAATTTAAATTTAGGTGGGTTTTTTTTTTCCTTTTTTAGTTTATGTATGCAGGTATGTATGCAGTAATTCACAAACACACAAACTGTCTGTGGAGGCATAAACTTTATGCTAATTTAAAATTACTAAGTCTGCTGTATGAATATAGAAGAACATCCCCGTTGTAAAGTTAGTTTCCGTCAGGCATCTTAACCTCTTGCACCCGGCCTTAAAGAGCCATTTCTGGAAGAAAATGTCTACAATATGTCAGCTGATATAATGCCAAATGTGACATCAGTCCTCTAAAATAAATGACCATACAGAGAATAGTCAATAAAGTGATCTGAAAGCAATGTTTGTGGAGCCCTACATCTTTGACTAAGAAAGAGGAACAAGATGTAGAATTAATTAACCCATTTTTTGCTTTGGGGCTTGCTGTTCTTAGTACTGGCTGTTGTTTCTACGCCATGGACTTTAGGGGCATGAGGTTTTTTCTGTTTTAATACTCCATGGATGAACAACTGCCCTCCCCTTTAATATTATGTGTGCTTTAAATTAAATGGATCTTGTTGCAGTTTTATGTATTCTACTTACATTTTCTTACTTAACCTTTAAACTGTTTATCAAAATTTTTAAAAAAAAATCTTTTATTTTTACTGAAAAATATTTAGAGCGACAGTTTATATTTGCATGACTAATTCTTCCAGAAGCAAACTCACAGTAATGCAGTTATTTGTATTTCATACTGATGTGGTATTTTCACTAATCCATGCTATATTTCCAGGTCATACTCAGTTTGTAATTCTTGTCAATACAAAAGAAGAGTGAATAAAAGTAGCTCTATTTTATAGGTAGCTGATAGGCAGAGCTGATAGCTAACCCTGGTAATTTAAATAGACCTACTTGTTTTCTGTCTGCCTTCCTGCTCGGATTTTGACATCCTTAGCAGTCTTCTATTATATTTAATTTCCGGATGTTATTTTATTCTGAATTTAATGGCATACTGCGTTTGTTATCTGTTGTCATTCTTCACCTGTCCAGTGAATATTCTGGTTTACCTGAAGTCATTATTTCATGCGACTTCTGAAAATACAGACAGTTGCTGCCCGCCTGATTGTGTGTGTGCAACCGTCTTGTTCCAAGACGTTCCACTAGCAAGGTGTAGAAGAGATGACCAAAGCACAAATTGAAGTTCAGCTGGAAGCTGTAGATGATGTGTAGGAATGCAAAAGTAGTTGCAGCTTTTATTGTTTCATTTTGAGATCGGGTTTTTTTGGTGTGGTGTTTTTTGTTTTGGTTTGGGGTGGGTTGTTTGGTCTCAGAAGGTGCAGTTGCCAGCAAGGTCAACTGGAGTGGTCCCTTGATCTCTTTCTTTCTTTTTAATATTAACCAATTTCATGCGAGAAAAGCTGATTATTTTCAGATTTTTTGCAACCAGACTTTCAGGCTCTGTTTTTGTGGTGTGGATAACCCCATGATTCACAGAATGTTTGCCCCACTATGTTATGTTTTCATATCAATATTATTAATTATTCAATTTCGATAAATTTTACACGTCTCTGAAGCAAAAGCATTTTTAGATAATGTGTAAAAGGTTCCCTACTGCCTGGTTGAGGTTTTCTCAAAACATAACAGACCAAGACCTAAAATTGGACATAAGGGATTTTGCCAGGAGGGAGACAGGGCAAAATAATGCATAAATAATGGAAAAGTGCTATTGCAGGAACCATGCTTGGCAACGTGACTTTTATCACACTTTTCATTAGAAGATACACATTATCAACTGCTTGGTATCTTTTGAATACAACCAGATGTATTCTCCATCCCAGAGCTCCCAGTGTAGGAATCATCCCAATTTGCAGCTGTGAAAATTATTCAGAAACAATCAAAAGCCTGGATATTGCTCAGTAAAACCTGGAGAGAACAACAGCAATCAGCTCTGTTGCAGCCTAGTTATGTGTCTTAGTAGCAGGAACCAATCTTTTCCAGGGATTGATTTGATTTGAAGGAGAACCTCTGGTGCAGAGGTGGCAGAATAAATACCTGAAGACTAATGTTCTCTGTTCAGACAATCAATACCAGCCCCATGACTATACTTCTGGCTACCTTCTAGTTAAAAACAAATTTTTTAATTCTGACAATTTAATTGCCATTCCCAAGTTCACATTAACTTGCTTGGGAAAAAAAGGCTTTAGGTAATTTTTCAAGGGGGGGCCAAAAAAAAAAAAAAAGATCCTTCCAAACTGGCCATTTATAAAAGTCAGTCTAATAGTGTATTGTGAGGAAAGGAAAGAGAGGTGAAGGTGGTTTGGTAGAAAGTTTGGGATGGAAAGAGTTAACTCTTTTCTATTCTCCCTTTCACCTCCTGTTTAGAAATGGAACTAAGATGCTTATAGAGATGTGAAAAAAATGAGTACTTTAAGCCTGATGGTATTTTTAAATAGGACACACAAAACAATATTTAGATGCTAAAAAATACCTTATCAAGCTTTTTAAACAGTGATTTATTGTGTGGGTTTTTTTTTTAAATTGATATTTGTTCAAAATTTGGGGAGAGAGGGATTAAAACAGTCTGTAGCATTTCCGTCAAGGCAATAGGTGGAGTCTGGGGCTCTGTGGCTGCAAGGGACTAGCAGCTGATCGCCTACGGTATTGCAGTTGACTGGTTAGTTTTATTTGCCTCAACTCAGGGGATGAAAAAGAAGTCTTTAAAAAAATATTTGAAAAATCTGGTGTGAAAGTGGTTGGTTTTTCCACTGTTATCTTTTTAAACAAATGGGAAGACTAGAGGGAGCCCTTTGTTAAAAAAATACATAGTAAGGGTATTTTAATGCACCTTTTCCTTGAATTGCTTTTCCTAGTGTATTTACCATTCTTTAAAAAAATAAAATGCAGAAACTTCTGTATCATGTTTTTAGATACTTTTTTCTCAAATAGTTTTAAAAAAACCCTGTAGTTTGCATGTAAGGTTAAGCTGTAGGCAAACAATTCAAAATAATGTGTCCTTCTAGGAATGCCTTAAGCTTGGTCAGCAACATAAACTAAAGTGTTATTTTTATACCCAGGTGTTCCAGAGGTTTAACTGGACTAAGTACAACCCAGAGATCTGCTTGCAAAAAGCTGCTTGAAGAAGCTGAGTGTTACAGAGCAGTTTGGGAAGGGTTGCATGGAATTACACTAATGAATTATAATAATGAAATTGCTGTGCTAGATTAATACTCTGCCAGCGGGCTCTTGTGTTCAGTGTGGGACACAGGGCGTGCCTTGAGGTCTTGAAGGGGTGTCTGGGGGGGTGTGCTTAGATCTGCAGGATTGGAGCCAGAAGCTCCAGTCACCCCAACAACAGGGCAGGCCTGGCAGAGGGTGCTTGGGGTTAGAAAAGGCAGAGCAGAGTTTGGGACCTGAAATATGAAATCCAGTGTAACATCCCTATGTGCATGTATGGAACTGAGTATGTCGGATGACATCATGCTCCATCATACCTGTCTCTAAGCAGTAAATGCATAAATGTGGCCTGCCTACATAGGTGCCTTTATCCACAGAAGAATAGGTGAACGCCTGTGGATTGTTTTCTGTTCCCTACGGATTCTCACGTGAGCCTGTGTGTGTTGGTTGCCGATACAGTGCTTTATTCAGGTCAGTCCAGAAAAAGCAGGTTGTGGTTCAGAGGGGATGTCTCACTGCCTTCCAGTAGATGATGTGTGCAAGGGTGTGGACAGGCTCTCTGCATCTTCCTGTGCCCGCCTGTGTGTGCTTCATGCACGTCAGGAAACGTGGGTAGCTAACATCATGTGCAAAGAGACGACAAAAAGTGACAAAAATAATTTGTGGTCTAAAATCTCGTATTAAAAAGGGCAGTTACAGAAGATGTATGTTCTTGATATCGTTAGTTGGGGAAAGAAATAAAATCTGAGTAAGTGAAAAAGATGAGGTAGGAGGTGTGTATTTCTCTTATCCAGTCACCTTTGGTGTGGAAGTTGCCGTATTGATTTCATTGTTTTCTTAAAAAAAGAAGGGCATAGTAGCATTTTGAACAAGTTGTGCTAAGTATGAAAGTATTAAGCTTTGATTTTGGCTCTGAATTCAGTCTTAAATGAGAATAGGTAGAGGTCTAGTTTGAAATAACATCTTTAGTATAAAACAGATTCTAATAAAGGAAATAAAAAATGGCAGGTCTGTACAGTGCAGATGGGGTTTTTGAAACAACAAACGTTTGTCTGCATTAAAAAAAAAAAAGGACACACAAAAAAAGGAAAAGAATTTATTATCTTGGACTTCATCCTGAGGTGGTTTTGTTCTTCTTTACTTTTTTTGATCTTCACGAGAGTGCTGGTGGGGCAGTGAGTAAGAGTGCATGTGGTGTGTGTTAGTACACTGATGGTAATTTTACTGCTGCTAACTGAAAATCCTCAAGGGGGAGTTAATTACAGGAAAACCTTCCTAAATATCAGCCGCATATTTTCCGTGACAAGAAGGTTTTCAACTCACATTGAACAACTCCAGGATCTGAGTTATCATTATTTACATGAGCACATTTTGCAAGAAAGTAAAATTTGTGTTTGTACAATGCAGTTAAAGCTTTGCAGTAATTTTTTTTTTTTTTAAGGCTTGCTTGCAGGTGGCAGATATTGCTAGGGCAAAAAAGGATCATGCATAGGTTGCATTGCATGTTGTATGGCAAGTTAAATTTCCTGTTATTTGTGGTTTTGCTTGGTTGGTTTGGGGTGGGGGTTTTTGTTCCATTTTTTTGGTTGGTTTTTGTTGCTGCTCTTCTTGGGTTCTGTTTTGGTTTGGATTTTTTTAGGGTTTTTTGTGTTCTTTTTTTTTTAAGATCAAGGCCTGAACCAAAACCAGGGTATTTGGTCATTTGGGTTTTTATGTTGTTGTGGTGGAGTTTTTATTGTTGGGGGGTGTTATTTTGTTTTGGTTTGGTTTTTTTCAGTGGTGGTCGGCCTTCTTTTTTACTTTTCACTCAATTGAAAAGTTTTATTATTTGCAATGTACGCGCATGTATTTACTTAAACAATTTAAACTTTTTATATTGCCACGGGGGAATTGCTGCCTTCTGTAAATGTTTGCAGATTAACATATTTTCAGAGGAAGCCCGTGGAGTTTCAAATCAAGTGTGGCAGCAATCAGAGCGAGCAGCGACCATTGTGTTGAAGTTAGTTGGTCCTGATGTGTTTGGTGAATGTTTTTTAAACACGGCTGTGCCATGGGTATTCTCAATGTATCTTTTAAGAAACAGTATTTTTATTTTCAACTTAAAAAAAAAGGAAGAAAAAACAATTAATACACTGCTGTGTTTTGGCATTTACCATGGCAAGAGGTAACTTATATGTATAGCAAGTAATTGCCTCTTTTTTTTTTTTTTTTTTTTTTTTTTTTTTTTT